>JAQGDQ010000700.1:0-110135 GCA_030141605.1 Tubiluchus corallicola
TGGGCGATACCGCCTATTTCAAGTAATCGCGATTACCGATTACTGAGATCGCGCGGGTATCTGATTACTGGAGGGGGTGCTGTCTATACAAATCTGTGCTTCCAGTACCCAGAAATGCAATGAATAAACCCTGTAAGCCTCTAGCAAAATTGCTCAGAACGACTCAGGCTACTTCTCGGGCGTTTATACTTTAGTGATTATATTCCTTAGTTTGGTATATTTAATGGAGAAATAACACCTTAGAATTGAGTTAGTACCTTTTTACATTTCACTCGATGCAGCATGTATCCCAGATGAAAAGCGGACGCATTACCACTATACTAAACCGTCTGGTGAACGCGTGTCATTAATTTCGGGAGCATCAAAGAATACGGAATCACTGCAAATATTTCATTTTTTGCATTTCAAAATATGATAATTCTGAGAAACAAAAGTAATCGTTTACTATTCCATTACTTAGCAAAGTAATCGATACCAAAAACTTTCCAGGAAGTACTGAAGTAATCGATTACTTCTGTCGATTACGCCCACCACTATAATTAAGATGTTAGAAGAACTGCAGGAAGGGTTGACCTGCGGTTTACTCGTCAAATCACTCAGCAATAATCAAACAACTACTCAACGGCAATCTTAATTCTTGTTCATTTACCTAAATGAGAACACCAGGCATCCATTGCATAGAATTGTTCCTTTACCAAGAATATTGCCAAATCCCAGTTTTTTCCTCGTTTAGCGTATACATGGAAACATTTGCTCCCAGAAGCGTAAAACTCTGACAATGAAGCCACTCTCCTCCACTCTACGTTGCGAGAAGCCATTATAAAAAAACGGTGGTCTCCAACAGCATTGTTCGATTAACTCAAATCAATGTAATGATGGTCACAAACAATCTAGACACGTTCCAAACTTCCCATTTCCGCAAGAAATTACTTTTTCTCCGTTTAACTGTTTAAATTCAGATGTCAGTGTTGTTTATCAGATTGACTTTAGCGTTCACACTGAGAACGGGCCTATAGCTAATAATTTATGAAAGGATTTGTAAATAAGTAATCAGTGTTGTTCCAAACAATAAAGCACGAACTTCATCCTTACCTGCCTGCGTGCAATCATGGGAAGATAACGAGGTTGGGGCGTATAAAGATTAATGATTTTCAGCTTGTGGCTATAAACGTGTATATTTATAACGGAGATCGATACGTGAGATATACTGTGAGAAATCGTGTGGCAGTAGCGCATGCGCATTAGCTGGGAAGTCCGTTTAACTGTCTTACGGCGCGTTCAGACTGGCGAGTTTTCTCGCCAAGTAACTCGCAAGCGCGTTCAGACTAAACTTGCTGCGAGTTACTACGACAGTAAGACACTCACTACTCAATTCGCTGCGAGAAGTGTGGAGAGTAACATGCTCAGGTTTTACTAGACAGTAAATAAACTCGCAGCCGCTCGACAATAACTGGCAAAGCAGTTCACACTTTCAAGTTTACTGTCAGAAACAAAACTCGCGCCAGATAACTCGCTAGTCTGAACGCGCCTTGCATAATTTGCCTCGATAATTTAATTACTACTGGCAAAAGCAACAATTTTCTGCTCGAAAAATTTAATTCTAAACGATAATGATTTATGATAATAACTTCGTTCAGTGGCTAGTAAGTGACACGAAAACTAATTTTTCGGCTTAATCTAGATTGTGTACCTTGCACCTTATTTAAACATTGTAGCGTTACAGGGTCTAGTTACCTATCTATTAGATCGAACTAGTATAGGTGTACGCAGCATAACACAATACGCCTATACCTATACCTATACGCATTACTAGTTTGCCAAGTCATTAAGAAGCTGAATACAAAAAAGTATGAAAGAGAATAATGGGGCCTAGAATGAGAAAGTGACAGCAAAACAGGCAAGATCGTTATAGCAGGAAAGCCTAGTATTCAGCAGTCGCCTGCTGGACCTAATTGAGAGGATATGTTTCATTCGCTCCTGGCATAACAAAGAACGCGGATAATGTGGTTCCATTTCCAGGTCTAGCTTTCATTCGCAGAATGATTGGCAATCGTCGCAGTTCTGCAAATCACGGCCCCTCTCATATGAGGCCAACACATGCAGGCTTTCTTTGCAGCAACCGGCGAAATCGATTTATCCCATAATGCATTGCTTCTTGTTTTGCTGCTTCGGTGTGGCTCGCACTAGAACGTATACATATTATTTTGAATTAATGAGCTTGGTTATAAAAATGTTTTTTTGTATAAGCAGAAGCACAGCAGTTGCATTCAAATTTGTTTAATGTTTTTAAATAATTAACCTCTCATTTGGCAAATTAACGTTATATTTCTCATTTATATTTTTTTGCTATTTGAAAGAAACCAACCGGACTATTTCTAGTAGAACCGCCAAGATGGTAGAAACAGGAAAAGAAGTTCAGTTAATTTGTTATGCTTCTTGGATAAGTTTTGTTGAAAGGCAGGCCAAATGTTTTAAACTATGAAGAGGTTTAATTTTGGTAAAGTTTTAGATGGGATTCGGCAGTCTGTTAGCACTCAACCGAAAAATGAAAGTGATTTGGTGGAAGAGAAAGTTCAACCCGAGCATTTTCAAGTAGCAAAAGTGAGTAAAATAAACTGATTACTACTTCGGACAGCTCTCAAGTTGCAGAAGACTTTAACAGGGACAGCTAAAAGGTTTGAAGGCGTCCCAAAAATCAATCGTTCTTTTGCATTTTAAAAGTTTTTTTTCACAAAAGCATAAGCGTATATGCAGATTTATCAACTAAAGCCTAACACCGAACCGAAAATGGGTGAGATTTACAGTATTTTGAGTGAGAGCGTGCTTCCTGTCACACAAATCTGATCAGTGAATTACTATTGTGATTAATTAATAAAGACAATAATAATTGCACATTAAAGTGTAAAATGCAATGGAGATGTGTGCCATTTATAAATGACAATATTTTGCTGTTAATTTTCAATTTCATACTTTCAGGTAGTTCGCCATGGTTTTCCATTTCAGCCAACGGCTCTGGCATATGACCCAATACAACATTTGCTTGCCATTGGGACTCGTAATGGCTCCTTACGAATGTATCTTTTCTATGATTCGCCATCAGATTTAGTGTACATTGATAGCAAGTATGAAACTATATATGTAAGGTCAAGGGAAAATTTTTTAACTGAGTTGCTCAAGGATATGTTTGTGTCATGACTGGAACCTGACTCATTATCTCTGTAGAGTGATCCTACAGGATGTCCCTGTACATAGTCACTGAACCCTCTACGTAATAAGTGCCAAGATTTTTGATTTCTCATATTGCTGAGCGAGTATCGAACTCACATCATTCCCTCGGGCACCTTATCCACTCGGTCTTAACCTCGCCACAGCCTGCATATTGAAAAATTAGGGTACGGTATTCCATACAAATGTTGCAAGAAATGTCGAGTTTATCCTTTCTTCTTGGTCATTGGATGAAAAGTTTTGCAAGTACATTCTAATTAGGCTCAGCTCATCTTATTCTAAAATTGCATATAACTTTTCAACAAAGTCAAATACTTTTCTTTTAGTAGTGCTCGACAGATGCTTTTGACATAGGCCAAGAAAAAATGTGTGAATTAATTTGACGCTTTGCCCATGTTGTTATTATAGATGTGATTTGTGCAGGTTTTAGCTTTCTTTCAAGATTTAAGTTGCTTAGGTTTTATGCACAATCATTTGCGGTTTGATGGTTCGATAAAGAAATGACTGCAATTTTCCTGTTTAACATTAACAGCACGAGGATCTGAGGTCACAAATTTTCAAGAAATCCTGTGGGTTTTTCAGGTTTTTATAAAGAAATTGAAATGCTTTTCTTTATGTCAGAAAGAATGGCTCTTGTTTTTGTTATTTTATTTAATACACGAGCATGTCTTGAATTCTTTGGATCATTTTGCATCTTTGCTTTAATTGATTTAGCATTGCTTAAATTTTTTTGTGGTATTATGCATCTAAAGTTTTTAAAGAATTAGGTAATCTTGATGTAAATTGATATAAATGAGTTCAACATAACATTTTAATCAATACTAAGTATATTGTAAACTTTATACCTTGTAATTACACTTCCTTGACTACATGAACTTCAGATTTGGTAGACCAGGTGTTGATTGTCACATGAGGCATGACTCTGATGCATCGGTCATACAGCTTGTGTTTCTTGTAAATGAGGTGAGAGCAAATTGTGATTTTGACCTTTGATCTTTTTCAGTTTTATGATGTTGACCTCTGACCTTTTCACTTTTACAATTTTGATCTTTGACCTTATCTGGTTTTATGATTTTGATGTTTGACTTTATCCTGTTTTATAATTTCTGCCTTTGATCTTACTCAGGTATTTTATCCACAAAGACTTAATTACGTGTCCTCTTAATTACGGAATGTATAATTGGTCATTCTTGGAAATATATTATACGTCAAATCAATTCTGTTAAACAAAAAATATGTATAGTTGGTAAATTTACTTAACACTTAACCGACTGAGCTCTTTATTGTATTGTTGTTATCCCATAATTTGAGGTTTTCTTGTTTAAGTGGATTTGATTATTAATGTATTTGAGTTTTCACACAGTAGCAATTTGTAGAATTCAACTAGATCACAGAGATCTTTGCAGTATGTATAGAAACACTTGAACATCAGGTGACAAACTTTTAGCTTGCAGAGGTTTTCAAAAACATTGATTTTCGAATGTTTTGTAATTGGAGATTTACATAGCCCCATAAAAAGTTGCTAATGCAAAAATATTAGTACTTAAATAATATTTTGAATCAGTTTGACGTTTGTGGGTATAGCGTATTTAATTGGTAAATTTAGGTTTTGTAATGTGACATCATATTTAAAAAAAAAGAATGGACTGACATTAAAAGTTCTCAAAGCATTGTTTGCTTGAACATGATATTGTATTCATTATATTTTACTGTGCGATTATAGTCTTATGCTGTAGTCTGTATAGCTCCACATGCTCACTGATTAAGTCATCTTTAACACAATTTTATCTAAAATTATATTTTTGGCAGCAGTTACATTTACAGCAACAATGACAGAATGTGAATCATCTGTAGAGTAATTTAACGCCTGACTTTGTAATAGCTTAAATTGGCTTATTCACGTACTGTGCAGTTGCACTTTTGTTGCAGACCATAATTTAAGCGGCTAATAGAATTTTGCGTTGTTTTGGTACTTTGTAGAGGACATTCTTAATTGATTCCTGTTTTCTGGCAGGGGGCGCTAGTCAGTGTATGTGCTGATGACAGCCTACACCTATGGAGTCTGAGACAAAAACATCCAGCACTTCTACATTCACTCAAATTCAACAGGGAAAAGTATGTTTGTCTCTTTTACAGTTTACGCTGAATTTCTTTGCGCTAAATTTCACAGCTGTATTATTAAATTTTCAAAATTAGGTAAATAAAGCTTTTTATTACACTCTTTCTAGTGTTTTATTAGTGCACATAATTTTTTTTTACATCACACTGTACAGGCGGGGTGCGCTTGTACACATACTGTGCAGCACCAAACAGCAGTTGCATACTAAATGTAAATAGTTATGGCGGAATTGAACCTTACTGATTGTCAAAATGTACACCCTCCCTCTTTCGTCTTCCCTTTACTTAACAGGCGTGAAATTGCTTGTCTGCTGGCCAAATGCACAATTCCCTCGGGCTGTTTGTCTACTGTGTTTGGCAATCTCAAGCACACAATTACAATAAGTTATTTGTGATGGTAGAATTAAATAACATAATTACACAAGGCACAAAATAAGGTTGAATTTTGACTAGTTATGTTCTTTATAAGACTTCATTCTTACATAAATAATTGAAAAAAGAAAAGGTCTATAGTTAACAGTGCTTGTTTATTTTTCTTTCAAAAAAAATTCGTTTCATAAAAGTTAGTTCAAACATTATTGGAAGCTATTATAATTTCGATTACCAATTAACATACAGGTGTCATTTCATATAAAGCAATATTTCCACTGCAATGCAAGCTAACTAAGGGAGTTATAGCAGTGTAAAAGAGCTTCATCACATCGGGATGAATCCTAGCTTTTTCTACGTTTTCAGAATAAGTACATTTTTTCGTGTAGTGAACATATACGTTGTTGTTTTCCCATTTCGAAGCTTCGCTGGTAGCTACACCTGGACTTTAATTTTGTTAAACAGTTTTAATTGTTTTTATTCAGACAAAAATGATCCTTGTGTTGAGCAGTTCTCAATAAACTTATAAAAAACTCTTCTGTTTTGTCAATATGTAAAACTCATTTGTTCTGGCGCAAGCTTGTGCGGTAACATTATTTCACTGGTAATGCAATATTGTACAAATATTTTGCATTGCTAATGAATGATCTTTATGTGCTGCATTTTTCATATAAGCCTTGTGACCCATTAAGATGTTAGACACATTTTAACTTGTTTTTTATTTAAACAAACATAATTCTGTAAAGAGTAGATCTCACTATAGTTTTCATATGCTCTTTCATTTGTCAATATTTAAAACTCAGTTTTTCTGACACATGCTTGTGGGTTTGTGTTAGTTTCCTGGTCATGTAATGTTGTACCAGTTGAATATTTGTTTTTAATTAGCCTTAGTAATGAACGAGCTTTAAATGCATTTTTCATGTAAGGGATGGTGCTTGTTTCCATGGACACCACAAGCTGAAATGATATATGATTCAATTTAAAATTGAAATTAATTTACGTAACGGTTGCATTCTGACTGTGTTGCAGAATTACATATTGCCATCTGCCATTTCAAAGCAAGTGGCTGTACATTGGTACTGAGCGTGGAAATGTGCACGTGGTAAACGTGGAGGAATTCCAGCTGTCCGGTTACATCATCAGCTGGAATAAGGCTATTGAGCTGTAAGTTATCTCTCTGTCCACAATGTATTGTACTTGGTGATCATTTAATATTTCAGCCCCATTAGCAATGCTTCAGAAAGTATTTTAGAGGGTTTACACATTTTTGGATTGCTCTGAAACCAGGGCTAGATTATCTTACAGGCTAGTACAGGCTCCAGCTTAGGCTGCTCAAGCTTTGGTAACATTTGGTCTGTTTTTTCACTATCGTTGTGTTGTAATATGAGCTAATTTGATATGTAAAAAATAGTAAAGGCTGGTATTTCTTAAAGAGTATTTTTATTGACAGACAAAAGATAGCTATTCTAGTTTATTCTCAAATAAGATTACTTCAAACTGTGTAAATATCACCATAATATATCACGAGAAAAAAATATTCAAGATGCCGTCTGAGGGACCTTCATAATTTAATTAGCCCAAGAGCCCAGAACTTCATAATCTGGCCATGTATGAAACTAGTTCTATGTTATTATGCCTAAAAAGTCGTCCCATTTTCAGCATTCCTGTCACCTGTAAAACAGTGAGAACTTATCAATGCGGAAAAATGGAAGGTGGAATACCATATAAGCCATATAAGGTGTCGAAACATGGTTCACATCCCTATATGGAAAAAGACAAAACAAGTAAATGAAAACCAACAAAACCATTAGAAAAGCATTTAATTTTGAATAAGTAATTGTCATTTTAATATTTGGTATTGCTCGTGTAACTGCCGTCGTTTGCAGCATCGACGGCAATTAATCGACCGTGTGCAGTCGCAAGGAGTTTCGCGAAGAGTATACTGTTATGAGTCATTTCTCCAAGTTTGTCGTTGACTTTTTGTTTGCAGCGATAAAATACGATAAAATTTAGAAACATGTTTTAAATATGGACTAATATAATCTACCAAAATGTTAAAAAACATGGTTATATCTAATCATGATAGCTTTTGACTGTAGTTAGGCTGTTATTTCCTAATACTGTGGATAATTCTTCAATAATGTCACATGTCAGAATCTGTGGTTGTAAAAGTAACTGTTTACCCAATTATTGATTTTGTACCTAACTTTTTTGTTATCATGTTGTGTGCCTCACAAATTAAGACAAGCTATTATTAAATGCCTCTGAGATGAATGCTTGTTTTGTAGACCCAGAACCTTTGCTGTTTTTAGTACCCACCTATGTCCTATTGTTTAAACTTTGTTTTTTGACCCAGCAATAATTTAACAAGAGAAGACTATGCGTTATCGTGAATGAACGGCGCATTTAAACACGCTTTCAAAGTTCACCTTCATAGTGCATTTATAGGCTGTTAAATTGTCTCATAATGCCATTACCTCATGAATTTACTTATTTTATACTTCTGGAGTGTTTGTATAGTTTAATTTGAGCAACCAAGTTTGTGTTTTGCATTGTAGTAAACGTATTATGAAAACGTGGCTCTTCTACTATTCCTGTATACAGCTGTTGCTGTGCCATGATGCAAGGCAGCCCTCTTTATTTTTTTCCTCTAAGTCATGGCACTATTAAAATAACTGTGATAGGCAAGAAATTAAAAAAACGGTCTACACTGTGTACAAAACTAGGAGCGAGTGCGGAAAGAATGCATTGAGGGATTGTGCGGTCATTAAAGGATAATAGGACAGTTTTCCAGACAATAATTATGTCATTTAAGCTTCGGTCTGAAATATGGTTTATCATTTACGTTTTCTGACTTTGTATATAAACTTTGTACGTCTGAGAACCTGCAAAAATCAAAAACTAACAAAATCAGTCTTTCACTGCATTTACAATTTAATAGGCCATCATACATAAAAGGCATATGGAACACTGCTCATGAATGCAGCTGATCGAAAGAATGAACTCCCAGAAGGGCTAGTTTGTCAGGAATCCTCAATTTGGCACCTCTTGTTTTTGTAGAACAAGGAAGACACATCCCGGTCCTGTGGTTCACCTCAGCGACTCGCCCATTGATGCAGCGAAGCTTTTAATTGGGTTTGAGACGGGAGCGATTGCGTACTGGGACTTAAAGACTAAACAAGCTGTAATCAGGTGTAACTACAGTGAGGTAAATTATTTGTTTTAATTAAGTCATTAGCGCTTAATGAAAAATCCTTTTTTTATTTTTTGCAGTGTAATATATAATGTACATGTACATGCTTTGTTGCCTGAATCATCATACTTTTTTCTTTTAGTAAGATAGTTTTTCTGACTGCTTTATAAATGCTAATAAAAATCTGAATAATTAAAATTAAAATGATTTGTGTAATTTGTTTGGCATGACTGATTTCAGTTTAATAAAATTTAATCAATAGTTATGATATTATTAGCTGCATCGTAATAGACCTGACTGCTTATGTCAAGTGCAATTGTGCAAACATTAATAGTGTTCTTGAAATTCAGTTTTTGTCTCTTACAAAAAACCAATTTCATTCTTTTACATTACTGCAGACATTTACTTCGAAAGGAGGAAAATTTTTAGCTAGTTTAATAATTGCTACCACTGCTTGTTATAATATTGTGTCAGGATCCTAGTGTCTTTAGATTTTCTAACGAAAAATTTCATTTCTATCACATTAAAGGTCAAATTTAACATAAAAATGAGTTTTCTTTAATTAAAAGAGCTGACCGTAATTTAAAGTTTGACACTAATTTTATAAAATTTCATGGCTTCCTTCCTAATAAATGACTTGATAGCCAAACACTGCCGTAAGTAAGGCATTGGTCACACTGACATCGTCTAACATGCAAAACACACAAAATCAAGTTCCAGACAGTCTTCGCACCCAATTTTTTCTTATATAAACCACCGATAAAAAGTTAAAAGTATCAGAAAATCTTAGAGCATTTCCTTTCTGTTTTTATGTAAAACTAAACCTCATAAAATACGTTGTAATTGACTTCTAAGCATTCACCGTAACAAGATAATGACTATATAACAGTGGACAATTGTATTCGTGTTTAGGGTTTACGCTCCATATCGTGGAATAGCGATGGAAAACAGTTTATGTGTTCCCATAACGACGGCAGCTTGACAACATGGAACCTGAAATCGCCATGTAAACCCGTCAGTGCAGTAACGCCACACGGTATGTTCATCAGAATTTTGTTAATAAGTACTTGTGAATAAAGCACAGATTACAGATGGATACATGGATGAATTAATGAAAAGTCCTTCTTTTTTATTTTAAAAACAAAACTGACAATTCGCGGCCCATTATAGGCTGCTGCTTCAGTGTGAACGTAAGAAATATGGGAAATCTTGAAATACAAAATTATACAGGATAACCCTAATACAATACAGTGCATTCTCTAAGACCATTACTGTAGGAACCTTTAGCTGCCATTATACTGACACTAAATAAATAAATATGAAATTAATTTATGTTATAAATTGTCTACTGAATTTTTGAAAATAAAATAGACAATATTTAAAATAAAAGTATAATTTTTCATTAATTCATCCCTGTATCTGTCTATAATTTGTGTTTTTTTGATGTTTTCAATGATGGATGCCAAACCCTTAAAATACTTGTGAATAATGCAGTAAAGAAATAAATTTAGGTAGGAGGCGTTAAAGTCACAATTGACTTCGCCAGTGTTCCATGAAACTGCAAGTATCTTCATCTTTTTGCATCCGTTAGAGCAAACAAGAGAGATAATATCAGATTGGAACTGATATGCTATATGAAATGAACAATTATAGTTATAAGAGAATGCATTTCATTTTGTACTATACTAAGAAGATAGACTAACATTGAGTAATCATCAGTTATGTCTGCAGAATATGGCAGATGTCTTTATTTAAGAAGTTTGTGTTTTAACACACATTCAATGTGGTCTTTCAAAGGCAACTAGACCTTTATTACTGTCTGTGCTTTTGTATTTTATAGCAGTAAATCTTTTACGCTTTATCAATTTAAACTATGTGTTGAGTTTTGTGCTTGCGGCTGGTTTATATGGTAATTATATGATAATAATCATAGTAATAACACTGAATGATTGAGATAAGATAAGAAAAAAATTATACTGCCATATGGTAATCGTACATCACTAATTCATTTGATTCAGCATATATACTAGACAGATAGATAGATATTATATTTCTGAAAATCAGATTTTACACAAAAAATGCAAAATCAATGTAAACCTGATTGTTTCATTGGCGGGCAGAGATTGGGCAATGATTTTCAGATCATACTAACCGTCAGACCCAATACACCTGCACAAAGTATATACAGTTGTACACAAATATACAAATTTAGTTAGCAAATCTATGAATAGAAAAAAGTTATTAACTAAACATTTGTACATATTTGTATAAAAATTTATATACCTGCACGATAATCACAAATCATACAATTATGCGACAGCTACTGTACTCGCAAAACAACAACATGTTCACATAAGCGAAAATTGCTTATTTTATAAAGTATATCATGTATATCATAAAATGAATGAAACATTCGTCTAAATAAATTTTTTATCTTGTCTCATACTATGTAGTGGAAAAAGGGTTATGAAAACTACGTTCCTCCCTTCTCTCTGCAATAATCATTACTTTTAATAGCAAAACTCATTCAGCTAACAAATAGCTATTAATAAGCAACCGATTATCTATTTACCACTAGTCGTTTATTCTATCTTTGTACATGAAATTAATCTAATCTAATCTACTCTCATCTACTTTAATCTAATGTAATATGAAAACACATTTTTGTGTTGTCTTGTTTCAAAGAATGTATTTAATAACTGCTTATATTTATAACAATAGCTAAACCCGCTAAAGATGGAGGGAAGACTGAATCTTGTAAACCCATTATAAAAGTCGAGTGGAAGACAGCACGTAGTGGGTCAGTATACTCGCTTACCGTTATTTCTTAAGTCGTTGTTTGTTTTCTGTAGATAAGAATTTAAAATACACTAGGTGTCACTAAATAGACTCACTTTTGGATTGAAGTGTTTTGACCCAGTTAACCCACTGAATCTATTAGCCGATGGGTGAAGATTTACTAATATAGAAGTACGGGTGGTCAATGTTCAGCTTAGTATACACTGCAAAGACTGCAAGAGCTTTAAATGCTAGGTCTTTATGCTTGTGTTCTACTGTATTTTTCAAAATTAACTCTATGCTGTTAGTTCCTCTATGATATTTACACTTGTAAAGTTACAAAGAATACTGGCAGATTACTGCCGCTGCATATGTGGCACAACAACGACAGTTAACTGATTAAACGTTCTGTGAAAAGTTGCTTCAAAAAACAAACTGCTATATAAGTGATTAAAAGTTTAACTTTCATTAATTCTTCAGTGACGAGGTTAATTGCAACAGACGAGCCTCAAAGCAAAACTGCTAAACTGGCATATTAGCACATGATAAATGTAACTGCTTTTAATCAAAACTGTACTTACCATAATTATCTCGGTATTGTATAGTGCACGAAAGTGATGTATAATTAGTCACACACAAATGTCTTATTTTAAATATGTGATGCAAAAAATTTAGTCAATTATGCAGAGTTATTTAAGTCAATTGGAATAATAATAATGTAATAATAATAATATTTATTTAAAGTTGGCTTTTATGATGAACAATTAACATAATCTCCAAAGAGCTTTTGAGCCAACTGTATGTAACAATCTACAACTACATAACAAAGCCTATTATTCCCCCACCTTTACCCTAAATACCACATGCCAAACAGGGTAACAGCGGTACCATTTTTAAAGCCTTTGATGTTACCCGGCCAATGTATCGAACTCACGACCTCTCAGACAGAAAGCGAACGCATTACCACTAGCAGCTTTTATGTACACTTGAATAAGAGGGGCCCATAACAGACATTTTTGAGTCAATTAGTTGACTGATTCTATTAACCATGAGTCTAATAAATGGCACCTACTGTAGTGAGATTAAGTTTTCGTAAGAAAAGCGCTAAATACCTTTTAGATATCTCACTGTTATTTTTTGTAAAGTACACCTATTGTTTCAATAGTGTGCTTTTAAAATTTTAGTTAATACTCATTAACTTTCTATTCGATGAACATGTATGTATTTGTTTTAACAGTCTGACAACGGCTTGGAATGATATTGAAACGATAATTTCCGGGTATATTTTGATTCTTAGTAGCAGAAAAACCCCTCAGAAGTGCTTGTTAGTTGCGCTGTTGCCTAGTTACAGCTCTAGTTGTACTGCTAATTAGTTACGTAGAACCCGCATCTGCTCATGAATAGAGAAATCCAAATGCTAAGTACTTACTGAAAATCGTTTAGACAGAGTTATGTTGAATATTTTGAAATCAACATTTTTAACAAATTTTAATTTTGGAACGTTATTCTAGAGTGAAAGATGTATTTCTGACAGCTTGTGATGCATGCACTATTTTAAGGCCGAGGCTAGTTTGTGTCCGCTCTTTGCAGAAACCTTGTTGCTTTTGTTGTGGTTGTGGTCGTCGTCGTCACCGTCGTCTGTGTCATCAGATCGCCATTGTCATGGTCATTGCCATTTTCGTATCCCTTTTGTTGTTGTCGTTGTCGTTGTCATTGTTTGGTGATTTGAGTGCACAATTTTGACATCTGAACATTTTTAATTTTTCCACTCTTTTTCTACGGCACATCGGTACTTTGAACTCTCCTTTTTTATTACTTAAACTGAGAACCCATTCTCTATTTTTCCTGTCACAAATTAATTGTGAATAATTACAGATGTCATAAAATTCAAGAAAACATTGTTTCTTATACCTTTCACTTTAGAATGACAGCCAAACATGTAGCGTAAACATTGCTTGATGTGTCATATAGACATATAGATAAACAAGTAGACAGTAGATTGTGCATTGTGTATTAACTGAAGACAACAGCGTCTATTATTATTATTAGTAAATGCGTTCAAAAAATGCATAAGGTCTCATATTGAATTTGGTTCCTGTTGTTTTAATTTTGGTTTGTACTGTATGTGCATTTATTTTTAGGTCGGTAGGTGAGTCGGTAAGTGGTAGGTGAGATATGTACTTGATTGTAAAGGAACTAAAGTTGGTTATGTATATTTAATGTATTGCTAAGGTTAGAATGTTAGTGACAGTTTTGCCTGTAATACTATTCTGGCATTTGTAGTAAAAAAACATCTTTGTAAACAAACTTCATCAAATTAATTACATGAAAATGAATGTAACGATTTAGTAAAATCATGCTGTATTTCCAAATTGTTTCAACTGTAACAGTAACAACGTTTTGAGAAATCTATAAATAATCTTTGTGCATGTTGTTGTAAATCGATCACGTCTTTCTTAATAGGCTTTAATTGCCGATTCATAAAACTTGAAGTAAAGTGTTTCTAGATTTGTTATTGCTGACGACTAACATGTTCAATTATCTTTTGCAGGGATTCGTTTATTGTTTTCTCAGGAGGTCTAACTTATGGTAAAGCGGGACGAACCCCATGTCTAACGGTCATGCATGGAAAGTCCACTACCGTTCTTGAGATGGAGGACAAGATCATAGATTTTGTGTGTCTGTGTGAGACGCCTTTCAGCTGTGGTAATTTACATTTTACACATTAGTTTTGTTCTGGGTGGCATAGCTCAGTGGTAGTATGTTCACTTCTCACTCGGGAGATCCCAGGTTCAACTCCCGACTGAGTTATACCAAAGACTTAAAAATAATACCGCTGGTTCTTCGACCAAGTACGCTTGTTAATCGAATTAACATGCGGGTAACAATAATGAGGATCATCTTGTAAATAAGTATTGAGTGTTATCCCTTGACTATGTCCAAAACTAAACTATTGTTGTTGTTGTTGTTGTTGTTGTTGTTGTTGTTGTTGTTGTTGCTACTGCTGCTGCTGCTGCTGCTGTTGCTGTTGCTGTTGTTGTTGTTGTTGTTACTACCACCACCACCACCACCATTATACTTTAATGCAATGAATCGTTAATTTATACATCTTGTTTGTGATTTTTGTTTTACTATAAAATGGAAAAAAGTGTGGATGACATAATGCTACATTCCAAGCAAATTACAAAAGTTAAAGATTGATCGAAATTTATGGCTTTGTTTCACAGTAAATCACCCCTAAGTAATTCTCCAAGTAATTTGCTATGTTATTAACAAAGTATTTACTGGGATATACAAGAGCCTACATACTTGCCAGCCCCAGTTGTCATATTAGTAGACGAGTAGTACTATCTGTAGTAGCTTGAGTCAGAGTGATTAGCAGCAACAGATGTAGGTGGTGCCTTTCGTAATCACTAACTCCGTATGCACTGACACAACTAAACACCTACCATCAAATAAAGGGCCAGTAGCCGCTTAAATACTAGTGTATTTTATGCACTTGAAAATTTTTGCTTCAGGCCTTCCTCACAAGCTTCTCCTGCTAGTATTAATTTTACGGTTTGCAATATCTTGTGTTTACTCAGACTCACTGTTTCATTATTGGTTTATTTATTTTTTATTTATTTTTTGATTGTTTTTAACATTCTTTCACTTGCTTCTTTATTCATTCAATCATTAATTTTCTTACTTCGTAGCTTTCTTTAATGCAGAAGAATAATAATAGTAGAATTTCCATTTTTCAATTAATATTCAGAAAAAACAACTTTTTATTTAATACTGGTGATGAGTTTACCTTATTTTTTACAACTTTACAAGATCAGTTTATTATCGATTCTTCTAACTAAAATTTTAATTTCTGCTGGCCATTCATGTTTATAAAAATAACCATTCATTATAAAATAGAGTTGCCGCTTTAGTCAGTTGTAGCGAAAACTCTCTAATGCTTCAACTGAGTTCTGTGTAGCATTTGCAAGCATTTGTAAACAAGTGTACACTGAACATTTTTTACATTGTTTGCAGAACTTCAAGACCCTTATGCTATAGCCGTTCTGCTAAATTCCGACTTGGTAGTCTTAGATCTGACCAGCTCCGGGTAAGTTGTGTGTACATTAATCTTCTAAGTGCCGTTATTATTACCCGAATGCATTAACAGTTGTGACTTAAGATATATGTGAAGTACACTCAGGTGTATGCAAACCTTTTCTTTGTCTTTATGGTATACAAACAATACGTAGTTTGAGGACAATAGTGGTGATAATCTTAAGGGATCGTAAATGCACTTTTCTCCAAATAAAAGCATTAATTATTTTCCTATACACCACTAGAGATCCCAAATTATCTAAGTGATTGCTAATAAAGTTTTGTATGATGCTGATTATCGTATTGGAGGCTAAAAAGTATAGTATTTTTGGCCAAAGCAGCCTATTGACGAGTAGTGTTCCCACTTATACTATAATTATCTGAACATTCATGTGGTACAAAAGAGACTATATAATAATCGATAAATTCTGCGATAATTTAGTAATGGGGGAAGCAAAAACTAAAAAAGGGGAGAACATATATCAGTTGTAAAACTCTGTTTCAAACCTAGCATGTGTTACATCTTCAATAAATTGGTTTAAACCAAAAACTAAAAAACAAAGCGTGAAAAATGTGTATTGAAAAATTTTAAAACATTACTGCTAAATAATAGGGAATAAACAAACTTTCATTTCTACTGATTTTAAATATTCCCTGTTTTAGCTTTAAACATTCACGTAGCTTTTAAAAAATTCCTTCTTTCCTAGTGACGACTGTTTTGCTCATGAGGTAAGGCAGAAACAATTTTTGGTGTCGTTTAATATTGTTTATCATTATATGTGGCCTTATATCGTTTAATATATTCACTGATTAATGAGTCATGTGTATTCCAAATTGTAGGTACCCATGTTTTGAGAACCCTTATCCCATGGATGTCCATGAATCTCCAGTATCGTGTGTATCTTATATGGCTGATTGTCCGACTGATCTCATTCCTGCATTGTTCTCTGTTGGCACGAGACAGAAGCGCTCGGGGTTTAGCGACAAGGTACACAAGTTCTTGGCAGCTACTCATTCAAGCTTGTAAAATGTAAATTTGTTTCGAAAATAGCATCAATTTTCATTTTTGCGCATTTTTAAAACACCACGGCAATAAACGTAGTTCATGATATAACATTTTTGAACTTCTGAGAAAATTACAAAGATTAATTTTGAAGATTTCTCACATTGACTGTCTATAACTCGAATATTGTGATTAGAATCTTCTTGTTTTCTAAATGAATGATGTTGAACTTTTGTGAATGATTTTCAGGAATGGCCTATTACTGGAGGTGAATGGGGATCTGCTTCCTGTAGTTATCCGGAGTTATTAATCACTGGACATGCAGATGGTTCTGTCAAGTTCTGGGATGCCTCGTCAGGTAACTAAATTAATAATTGGTAATTCTTAACACTAATTAATAAGTTACAGTAAAAAAACATATTAACAATGAACTAGCACTTTACAGCTTTATGGTTTATAAAATTCAGGATAGTATACAAGCTCAACGAAGTTAAATATAAAGTGTGCATTATTTATCATTTTAAAAAATGCCACCATGTAGATACCAATCGTAGCAAAAAACAAGATTTTGTGAATTGAAAACGATTGCATATCAAGCCACATTGCTTGTCATTTTTAGGTAGCTCCATTACAGCAGGACATTAAATGTGATTAGTTATTAATATTCCTACTTTGAAGATTATTCGTTAATAATGGAAAGAACCCACAATTATTGATTTTTTGTATCCTAAGATCATAGCATATGACTTGTCATCTTAGGTCTCTGGTTCAAATCCAGGCTTAGTCGTACTTTTCCTTTATATTTGTCACGTTTGTTCTAGTAAATTTCCAGAGAGCGTTGGCCTTTCCTTTAAAGAAAAGGACATGTCGCTTAGCATATTAGGTTTATTTTATCTTTATCACTTAAACTTAGAAAAATATAGCTAAGAAATTTGCAAAAAAACTGTCTATGAAGCATTAAGTTAACTTAAGTACTGCTGTATATAAATTTTCATTTGTGGTGGTACTGCTATTGACTTGAAAATTATGACATGCATAGTGGGTTTCGTGTAACTGCGCATTGGTTAAACTATTTCAAACTTCTGTGACTTGCTTAATGTTCGCACAAAAATACCACGAAATTAGCTTGTTCTTTGTAGAAACTTGTTATACTTTTGACGGAAATTGATAGTTGGCTGCTTTTCTTCAGTTGACGAACGACGTCATTGGTGGAAGAAGTTCAAAATGGGAGCGCCCAGGCGTGAAATGATTGGGACTTTAAAGTGATTTTACTAATTGCGCTTAGCGCTTAGCACAGTCTTATTACAAAACCTTTCTAACAAATTTTGCGAACATTGAACGTTGGAAATGCAAATACAATCATAGGAACAATGAGAACAGTAGAAAATCTCAAAATAGTCAACTTCATAGTACATTGTTACCGTTGTAATACAAATCTTACTTCTCTTTCTAGTCATGTTACAAGTTTTGTACAAACTGAAGACATCCCGATTGTTTGATCTCGTTAGTCGCTCGACGGAAGACGAGGATCCGTTCGCGATTGAGAAGCTTTACCTGTGTCCGGGGAGTCAGTTGCTATGCGTCGCAGGTGTCAGCGGCCAGGTGATTTTGTTCACCTTCAACAAACAAGAATCTACAGCAGAAATACCTGTAAGCAACACCTGTAATCAAGCTCGTAATAATGTACCTAGCTTATCCACAATTTATTAATCAGTTTAATTGCATGAATATATAGCAAGTCTTAAATTGTTCAGATAAGAAAGATGTTCATATTTTTTTCTGTTGATGTTTTGAAGTGAAGGGAGTAATTTTGCTGCTTTTTTATTTTTCACTGTTTTCAGGATAGTTAGTTTACAAGCATTATTTCCTAATGAGAAAAAACAAATTCAAAAGAACAAATTTGTGCTGGACTAGGTTTTGAACTTAAGGCTGGATATGGCTTTTTCAGTGTCGCATTGTTCATGTGATCATGTTAATTATCATTTTTGAGAGATTCATTGTATCTTTATTAGTTAAAAATGTTTTAACAAACAAATTAAAATTATATATTAATTGCAGCTGCTTTTGCATTAATAATAAAAAATTTTCTTTTTTGTTTCTTTTTTATTGTTCTTTTTTACTCTTTTTTTGTCGCTTTTACAATTATGTTGCATTTTTTGCAGACTAGTTATTTTCAGAAACTTTCAGTGCACATTCTAAAGAAACATCATTTCAGTTTGACCAACTTAAATGATGCATGCGAACTTTTGTTTTCACATTTAGTCTTACTTTTATGGAAAAATTTCAAAATTGTCGTTATTAAATGAGTTCTTTACTTGCTCTTGTCTGACTACAGAAAAAACAACTATTCAAAGATGAACCAGGATGAAGATAATTAATGTAATCTTGTGATTTTTACATTTTGTTTAGGCACAAGAAAACCCTTTACTTACATATAGCTAAAAATTCATCTTGAAATTTTGTATCACATGTTTACTGCCTTATTGTGCAAAGAGCTTGTGTTAGTAGTAACACTGTATAAAACTTGAAAATTTTAACTCTAGTGATGACCATTAGATGCAACTAGTTTAACAGTTGAAACATGTTTAGATAACATTGCGTAAAATTTAAAAAAAGAACCAGAGCATTCGTAGGGCACTAACTAACTAACTAACTAAGCAAAAGTATGAATTACAGTATTTTGTCAATAAGATTAAAAATACAATTTTTGGTTGAGTCAGTGATGTACATTGGGAGATGAGTCAGTGGTGCACACTTGGAAGGTGAGTCAGTGGTGCACACTGGGAAGGTGAGTCAGTGGTGCACACTGGGAATCTCATTAAGTGACATTTCACCAGGTGGCGTGAACATTTTAAAAATTAAGAATTTTCTTTTCTGGTTACATAAGTCTTTCAAATTGGCAAAAATAAAGCTAATGTAATGTGTGGAAAGTTTTTTGGTTATGATATGCTTTAAGGTAGCCTTTTCTTCCACGTTAACATTCATTATTTCTTTTCCAGTGCTTAGAGTTTTCAATAGTTTACGAGGTAAACGATGAGTCCGATGCTTTGGACGTGGATTACCTGTCCAATAAAACACCGTCTCTTCAGAACACAAGTGCGCAAGGTGGCTCAGCACAATCTGCTAACAGCAGTGCGGATGAGACGCAACAGGTAAGTTTTTCTTGCTTGTTGTAAATACAACTGTTTGAAGTTTGGAGTGAGGATGCTTAAAATGTACTCTAGGATTTAATATAGTGATGATGCATATTGAGCCGCACTATTTACATATTTATATACAAAAGACTGTGCACATGAAATCAACACACTAAAATATTTACTGTTTACTACAATATAAACTCATTAAAACGACTCAGTAAATTATGCCACTTTTTTAAAAAAAAGAGATTTATAGAACCTGTTACTCTTTGTTGCAAACAATATATTTTGATTTTCAAACAATAAAGGGCGCCGGATACTCACCTCAGGATCGATTAACTTAGGTCACTAAGCACACGCTGTGCGAACGATATTAAATTTACGTCTTGTTTCGCTTCATAAATTACCCTGTTTGAAATTTTTTTGGGGGGGGGGGGAATTGGTTAGGCTGTGAATTTTTTAGAAAGCTCACGCTAACTACTCATGATTATTAGGCTGAGGCAATTCGAACATTAGTAAAAATCAAAACAGGACCGCAGAAACGGTTGCCAGGTTACCATGCGGAGCTAGTCTGCCTCTTGCAGCATCACAATGGAGAGCCTCCACCCGTCGTTACCAGTCTGACTCTGAACTCTTCCTATGGCGTGTAAGCAAACTTGAAAAACACTTTTATCTAGTCGAGATTTTCTAATTACAGTAGGCGCCATTTAATAGACTCACTGTTAATAGACTCAATCTTTTAACTGACTCAGAAACCCCTGTTATGGGCCGCTTCTATTCAAATGTACACAAAAACTGTTGGTAATTGACTCACATAACCCCACATAATTGACTCAATGTTTTTGCTTCACATGCTTCAATAAGACACTTTTGTGTGACTAATAAGCTTTTATGACTTTTATATCATCTTAGTCTGCCTTTATCTGCTTTGTTTGGGTTTTGTTTGTAAGCAGGAATGTTTATCATAAGCTAATATGCTAGCCTTAATGGTTTGCTTTGACCAGCCTGTCCACTGCAATTAACCTAGTTACCCAAGAATTCTTGGAACCTAAATATTCAATCACTTGCTTAGCAGTTTGGTTTTGAAGAGCAGAAAGTGTCTTTGCCAGAAAGTTTAATCAGTTAGTTTTTCTAATTTTTAACTGCACAAACTTCGTTTCTAAAGTTCTTTAAAAACCTTTGCAGTGCATACTAAGCTGATGACTTAACTTCTATACCATCGGTTAACAGGTTCAGTCGGTTAATTGTGTCAAAACACTTCGGTCCCAAAGTGAGTCTATTAAGAGGCGCATACTGTAAGTACTTATGTTATAGTTTACGTGTTCATTTTTCTGTTTTGCATTTAACACTTGATTTTATTGATTATTTTTCTTTTAGGCTGGCATTTGGCAATGACTGCGGTCTGGCAATCGTCGACTACATTCAGAAAACGGTCTTGCTCAAAATGGGGACGCCGGATTTATACGGTGATTGTTATAAAAGATTGTTTATTCGATACCATATTTTGCATTTTCTAAATTGTAGTCAGGAACTACAAATAACCCAGTGATGCAACCCTGTTTCTGATGCGTAAATTTTTGTTGATTTGGCAGTTGTTTATGCACTTCAGCCATTTTTGTTCCGACAGTAAGCACAGGCTGTAGACGTAGGCATAGCTTTATATGTATTTGTGCTATATTGACCTGTATTGTTATCCCTGTGAAAGTTGTCCCATACTGTCAATAGTCAGCATCAGACACTATGCTCACAAAATCTGTGGTAGACGAAAAAGATTGTCGTTATACTTACATGATTTCAAAGATATCCCATATTGCCAACATTCAACATTAACCTTTGTGTTCACTATCAGGAATGAGGGATTTGAAGAAATGTTCACACAAAGTCTGCACAATGTTCACAAAAAAGATTGTAGGCATTGATATGTACATATAGCATTTCAAAGTTATCCAATGTTGCCAACATTTGGCATTAACCTTTGTGTTCACTATGAGGAATGAAGGATTAAAAGAAGTCTTCATAAAGTCTCCACATTGTTCACAAAAAAGATTGTAGGCTTTGATATGTACATGCAGCATTTTAAAGTTATCCCATATTGCCAACATTTTTCTTTTTTCTTTTTGTAGGATCTGGAGATCCCTATCAGAGGGCTTTGAAGTTGGGTAAACGAACCGCAAACCAGCAACACCTAGGTGTCAGCACTGATGTAACGTGCGATCAGGAGAGCAATCGATGCAGGTCACCTATTATTGATCAGGTAGTAATTAGTCCAATCCGATTAATCAGTTTATCAGCATCATCAGTATGCTAATATTTATAAATTTCTTTTTCATAGCATTGAATATGTAACTGTATTAAACCAAAAACAATACCTGTTAGTCCAGTAAGTTGAAGGGTCTAAAAAAAGTTAGAGACGTGATGATTTTATTCCCACCGTGATTTCTTATTGTTGACTTTGAGCAAAGCTGCAAGCTAATGTCGCTTTCTCAGTGTTATGCTGAATGACTGTGTAATGTGTATATGCACGTTTTAGGGACATAGCTCTGTAGTAGTAGTAGTAAAAAAATTTATTTATTATCGAATATTTCTAAGATGACATTAGCCAAAGGCTATGTTCCGGTAGAAGAAATAAAACGAAATAAAACTCTACAATGCACATAAAAGTATGAGCAGAGTACAAAATTGGCTAGGACACGTACTATGCATAGCTGCCATCTATGGGCAGTGGCACACATTTTGGTAGAAATGGTGAAATACAAGTGATATTGTGTTTAGCATGGGTGCGTCAGAGATGCATAACAAGTTGATCGAATCACAAATGGTTTAGATGACATTTTATAGAATAATTTTAAATGTAAAATATTTTAACATGAGGGTTTACAAGGAAATTGATCAATTAAGAAGCAATATATTGTTTTACAGAGTAGTCATAGTGTTGACCATTTTAGCAAAGTTTTATACTATTAAGGTCTTAGTGATGTATGCTTCCTAAGGAACTAAGATCATCGTATTTGATGGAATGAAGTCAGTGAACATATCACCTGGTTTATAAATTAATCTACATTTTTATCTTTCAGCAATTTTTTTTCTACCTGAAGGGCAGAGTATTTGATTTTTTTTGAAGATTTTTCTTCATATTAATTTTGACATTTCTTTGTGAGAAATTGTTCCATTTATCAGCCAGCTTTGGCTTTCTTTAATTTGGATAGAAATTTAATCCAAAAACTTGCAAAACAGCCTTGCAGCTTGTTTAAGTGTTGGGAGTGTCAGTACTTAAACAGACTGACACAGTAGTGCTCAGAAAATTGTTCGTTGGCAATTTCTCCATTCGAGCCATACTATGTTTACAAGTTCTATGAAAATAACAAGTTTCATTACTTGTTGTTTTGATCGACTTTTGTTTGAATAAAACACGTGCATAAAAATGTTTCATACTTTTCTGTAATTGTAGATTCATACTGCTACAAAGTTTAGCTGTTGGAGTATTTGAAATTTAAATCAAAATATAATTTATTCTGCGACTGCAGTTTCGATTTAAAACTGTAAACATGGAGAAGTTTTTGGACTGTGGTTCTGTTGGTGCGGTTTATTTGTTTTAAAGTGTTTTATTTCACTTACTAGTTTGAGGAACAATAACTGTTAATTTCTTCGAAAGTGAGAGCGAGATATGCAATATGTGTTAAGGCACATTGAGTGTCCGCTTGTAGGAAATATTGTGTGTGCGTGTGTGTATGCGTGCGTGCTGTGTGTGCGCGTGCGTGTATGTGTTTTTTCGCATTATCCTATGCAAATTTTCTATGTGTTTGCACTAACGGTAATTTCCTTATTGTGTTTGCTTCAGTACTAGCCCAGAAGGATGGACCTAGGATGGACCTGAGCTTTTTTTACAAGCCAGAAAAAACTTTTGCTCAAACTGACTCATAGCCCTTCAACCTAATAGAGGCATTTGTCAAACAGACCTACATCATTGCATTGTGTAACCTAGTTTCTCCTCTTTCCTTAGAGTTGTAAATTTCCTTCCTAATTCCTAGGATGCGTGTTGCTGAACCGTGCTCCAGCAATAAGCAAAAGTCCATTTTTGGATCTTTTTCATCTGCCAACTTCCATTCATAGAGGAATATTATATAGAAAGCACCATAGCAGTGTTACAAATGCCTGTACCTGGATGAGGAACTACAGCTTAATTTGGGGGATTGTTTTTTCTGGATCACCCTGTATATTCACTGTTGTTGTTATTATTTAGTTGCTGTTTATTTCTGTTTATTTCAGTCGCAAAAAGTCAAGGAATCCATAACCGCAGATCACAATGCCAATGTTACTACTAGCAGTACTAAATCTCTTGATGTGGTCGAATTCAAGAAACCGATGGCTCCACCGCGCAAAAAACGATCAAAACCCAAGTCTAGCGTCTGTGACACTGAGAGCGACGGAGGTTTGTCCGATGGCGCGCCGTCCGATGCCAATCTTAACCTATCTGTATTTAGTCCACCAGAACCGGCATCAGAACAGAGTTTACAACCAGTCTTGGTTTTGAAAAAGGAGAAGAGTCTGAAGGTTAGCTTCCGTAATAAGTTCATGAAGTCGAAGAGTACTGGACACATCAGTCCTGGTGTGCGACAGTCGAGCACTGTACAAAAATCAAAGAGTACTGCTACGCCGGAGTCGGTGTTCTACACCACACCTCCAAAGGAACCGGTGGATGTAGAAACACTCAAACTTCGTGAAGAATTGGATGCCATAGCTGCCGATGATTCTGTAGATGCACCACGCCCACGTCGACCTCAGAGCTTGGGCGAGGAAGTTCACGAATCCTCATGCCACAACTTGCCAAGGACGCCGCATTCCGCACAACCCGATCTATCGCACCACTCTACGCCATCGTTCTTAACCGTGGAGCCAACCCTTCAGAAATTGTCCACTTCAGAAGACGACCTTTCAAAAACCAAAGAGGACAAGTCTACCTCCAAGCCCAAGGGTCTTCGAGTTTCCAGGCCCAGCTGGTACCGGCAACGGTCGCATCCCGCCATTCATTTGTCTGACGCCTGCGACGGTTCGACGCACAAAACTGCTGCTAGTAGTAAGGTTGAGCGGTTGATCCAAGATCTGCGATTTGAGGATGAGATCTCTTCGACTGCCCCGACATTTGTGCAGGCTACGCAACGTGCGTACTACCGTATGGGTGGTAGGTTTACTGCTTAGCATACTCAAGCCTACTGCAGCATGCTTCTGTATGTCTCTCAGCTCACTTTTAATGAACTAACTCTATTTGCTCTTACAGGTGTGAGTCTCCTACTAATGTTCTTTGTCAGCAGCATTGTAGAGCGGGTGCATCAGTGTTTCTGCTAGTAACCATAATTAAAATGCCTCTAACACTGCACTTTTTGAGGTTCACACTTTATTAAACAAGAATGGGCTCGTTTTTTTACTATTTATCTAATTTAGTCTGTAAATAAGCAGTTGAAAATGAAAAAAGTAAAACTTTGTTCACTTTGTTGTGCACATTCAGATCCTAAGCCGTATATACACACTATTTTATTGATTTTTTAGTAGTTTTTATGTTTTCTTTGCTTGGGTCATTAATCACTGAGAATAGTGGTCAGTATCCATTGCTCCCATTTTTAATTATGGTTAAATACAAGCCTGCTATTATAGTGTGCTTGCTGACTGTACTAACTCATTGACTATTCTTTGTACTAGTAACACTGGTGTGTCAAAAAGTGCTTACAAATCCTCATACTGTACATAATGGTACTAGTAAGATTAGTATAACCCATAGCTTTATATATCACAGAGCGACACCACGTCCATACCAAGCCCTACAGCCGCTAGTCGAGCTTCGCAAAAGCGCCTGCTGATGCAGCGTAGTCGGTCTCAGGGTGGCACGTCTCACAGAATTTCCAAGAGTCACAGTGTGACGCCAGACGAAGAAAACGAAGGTTCATTAGCTGTTGTTTATGCAGTAACATCATTGTTGTTTGTCATTGTTGTTGTGGTTTTTTCGCTCCAGGGGTCGCTCTCGTTCCGAGGACTTAGTTGTTGATCGTTTGCAACTGCCATCGCGGCCGCTTTTATCGTGTCGCACTTTGGGGTCCGTTGTAACGAGGGCGACTCGCGGAATCATCCCCTTTTTATCCCTGTTTGCTTTAATTGTCCCGTCATTTTGTTTGCGTTATACAGCTGGACTTTCTCTCCAAGAAGGATGGTAAAGAAGGTAAATTGGCATGAGTGCTGTACGTTTGCTTGCAAGTGTTCTAGGCTTTCTTCTCCTGTTTTTGTTTGAATAAAATGTCAAGTGCTAGACCAGTTGGACTGAATCACGTGATGGTCACGGTCGTTTACACGTGCTTTGCGTGAAGCCACTTTGATTTTGCAGCCAAGTTTTGCCTGGCTTCATCTATTGCTGAGCAGTAATTTTGGCACCAGAGTTCATTTGCATGTTTTTTTACCTTCACAATGGCTTCCCTAAATAATTAATACAGATTCATGATGTAATGAACCTGCAGATTATTTTTTTAGATTTTTAAACCAAAGTAAACTAAAAGAAAACATTAAAGTGAAAAAATCAGATTGATCTTGGATTTGAACCAGTAGATTGCACAGCCTCTCATATGGCTGGTCGTCATAGTCTGGGTTTATTGTCAATGAGCCCGTGTTCAAATCCAGACACACTTCCAACTTTGTAATACTTTTTCTATCCACTTTATTTTCAAAAAATTAATGATAAATGTAGTTTTGTTTCGTGGTTCATTGATAATCTTGAAATTGAGATTATAAATAATTAATTAATAATTGCATTGCAAAATGCTCTGTTATATTTCACACCAGACGACAGAACGTGTCTGAAACCATTTAATCTTTCAGTACTTACTCACAGCAATTGAATTTGGACTGCAAAAAGATTAAAGGAAAGGACAAGTCACTTAGCATGTTGGATTTATTTTACCGTTCTCAAACTTAGACAAAGTTAATTTGTACTACTCTGTATAGAAATTTTCAGGTGCCTAACTACAAAATTATGGCCTAACTGGTGGACTTCGTGACCTTTTATAAGTGTTTCGTCGTTTTCCGTAATCGCTGCTTAAACTAATTCAAACTTGTACAACCTACATAATGTTCACGCAAAAACATCACAAGATTAGCAATCTAATTTTGTGTAAAAATTTGTTATGTGCTTTTAACTTAAATTGACACTGCACGGGTTTTCTTCAGTTGCTTAACAATGTAATTGGTCAAAAGATCGACGTTCAAAATGGGAAAACCCTATTTACATGAGGCACTTATAACACTTATTATTGAATCTTTCTAACATTTTTAGCAAATGTTGAAATAAGTCTAACTTTCCAGAAAGCTTGGCCTTTCGTGTAAGAATTTTTGCTGTTTCTCGATTCTTTGAGCGAATGCTGTTTGTTTAGACTGGTCAAGAGTGGACTGGTGGACACACTTCCCAGTTCTATGAACAACAAGTCGCTTGACGGTTCAAATTACTTTTCTCACTGTGAATCAAGTACCTACCAACTGGATAGCACTTGCTTAGATTTGCAGCTAGACTTAGGAAAGCTAGAGTGAATCGTTTGCATATTTTTTTATTCATTTGTAAAGAACTTCGTTCGATTGTTGGTCAAGAAACACGAAATTCGTCTGGTAAAAAGGCTTAGATAGCATTTACTCTTCGTGCACGGTAGAAGTATACCTTTGTACATGTGCTGTACTTCTACCTAGTAGATGCTATGCTTTGTACCATAAATGTTTAACTCAGCATTTGCTTTTAGAAGTTTCTGTCTCATGGTATGTATATGCTACAAATGCTTCCTTCAAATGCTTACTTTAGAATATGCTATTCAAGCATTCATGTGATACTAAGTAGAATGGCTAGCTATGCTAGGCTCTAGTTTATTAAAATTCTTTAAATAGTTTTTGTTAGAGACATAAGTCTAACAAAAAGATAACGGGAATGCGCAAAAAGAATGAGTTTGGCAGTTGAGAATTCGACAACGAACTTGAGGCAAAAAGTTGTCACCAAAAATTCCCCAAATTTTCAGTTGCCAAAACTCGTTGCTTTTTGGATTAACAGGTAGGTTTTTGCATTGTGAAATTTTTGTTTTTGTGCGTGTGGTGTGTGAACAATTTATTTGGGATATGGGATATTTGTAACAGCAGTAGATACACGAATGCTTTGTATGACCCGGAACTTTTCTGGTCTAATGAAAGTCTGTGCTCTTTCCTCTTGTGAAATGTAGTGGGTGACGTTTCTGTACCTCTTCCTTAATTTTCAGTTTGTTCATAAACTTGATACTGCCGTTTGTACATAAATTGTGGTCATAAAAATGTGTAACACGGCTTGGGCTCATCGCACTCGAGGCGAAATCTTTATGAAGAAATGTGTATGATGCAGATTTTTGCTCGTGTGCAACCTCGATAAATGCTATTTTCCCAACTTATTAAAGGTGATTAAATTTCTCTCATGTACAAAATCTACGGTGCTCGCGTACACACTCGGTGCAACAACTTCGGTTACTATAAAATGCACATTTTGTCTTGTGTTACAACAGTGGTGCTTCTCATAAATTATCGGTACAATTTTGTTTGCCTTATGCACCACAGTTTATATTTGAGGCTGCTTACTTCATACAATTTGCTTCATACAGATTTTTTGCCATGTGCGGTCAGCATCTGTTTCTAAAAGTGTACTTTTCAATAAATTGTGTCATAGCAGTAAAGTTAAAATTAATTAGTCTTACAGTAACTACTGCTGCTGTAGCTAAATATTTGCATTTCTTATGCTTTTTCTGTTGAACGTTAGTGTATTGGCCCCATTTTATTGATTTTGTAACAAGGATTTGTCTGCGTATAGGACTTTTGCATGGGACTGCGTCCATCTCAGCTTGCATGCAGTTACTTACTTTGCATACGGCTGTTGCTAACCCTAACATTGTTGTCCCAGTGGTCAGGCCACTTGCTCCGACCACGACAGTTGTGGAAAACAATGCACCTGTCGTGAAAGGTACTGTTACGTGTCTGCACACGCACGCGACGTCTGTTGTCTTCACTAGCCTTTCTCTCACGCAGATGGTAGACGTTAGTCGCACACGTTAGTTTCCGTCTCCGTGGCTTGCCGTAACATTGTCTCATCAGCATTCTGGAAGCCGTAATGTTGCTGAAACAATCGTTGCTACAAGCTGTATGAGATTATTTTAGAGTAAGATTAATTAGCATTGTTTAAATTTATCTCCAAAATTACATTATGAATTTGGGCACCTCATGCATTCACTAATTTCACTTCCTGTTATGCATAAGAAACTATTATAGCTTTTAACATGTTTTTAATTTGTTCACTAAACTATTGATTTAATGAGTAGTGCTGGAAATGTCGGTCATTTGCGCATATTGTTGGATCGTGACATTTTATCCAGTTAGCATTTGACACAATACAGTGAACTTCTGAAATGTTTTATTCATATTGCACATCAGTTTTAGTGATTTTTAAAGAAGCAGTTCGTAACCATTAATAGTATCATTAAATGGATGAAATGCCATTAAGAAGTTAAGTGGCCAAGAATCCGGTTTTTCTTCTCTGTGCACATGCGACTTGATATTGTCCCATTCCCAGTTTTTTAAAACAGCAGCCGCTGCTTGATAGACTCACTTTGAGATGGAAAAGTTTTGACCCAGTTAACCGACTGAATCCAATGGCCGATGTATGTAGTATTAATAGTATGCAAGTACGAGTCATCACTCTTCAACTTTGTATGCACTGCGTGTTAGCAAAGAGCTTTAAATGTTGGGTTTTTACGCTTGTGTCCTATTGGTCAATATTAACTCGATGCTCGTAGTTGTTCTATAATATTTACGTTTGTAAAGTTTCAAGTTCTTGGGCAAAGAGGTTAATTGCAGCAGATGGGCGAGTGACAGGATCACAGCAAAACTGCTACGCTACTATATTAGTGCATGATAAACATACCAGCTTAGAAACAAAACGGTACTTAATGTGACTGTTTCTACATACTGCACATAGACGAAGAAAAATTGACATAAAAGTAGTAAAAGCTGTTTGATCTCACACGATACTTGTGTCTTATTTTAAGTACTCAAAACAAAAATTTTGAGTCAGTTATGTGGAGTTATTTGAATCAATTGCTGACAGTTTTTGCATACTTTTGAAATTAAGTGGCCTTACAAGACATTTATGAATCCATTAAGCGACTGATTCTATTAACCGTGAATTTATTAAATGACGCCCACTGTATTTTATCATTTTAGATAACGTTCCAGTGCTTGTGATATTCTTAATTAAAAATTATTTGTACTTAAATTGCAAAAAATTGGAATACTCTGCAAATGATACCAAAATCCAGTGCAACATTTAGTTGTCTGTGATATGCAGTGCTTTAACAAACAGCATTAGAATAATGTACAAAAAAACAAATAAACGCGTAAAATTATTGCGGAAATAATAATATTTATTTCTATTATCTGAACTACCTTGGGATCAAAATTCACTCCTGTTTAGAGCCAAGTTGTGATCATCTTTTTGCTAGTAATTTTATTCTTAATCGGTATTTTTAACATGGGAAACCTTTGGTGCATCTGCTCTTCTGCTGATATACCGAATCTACATGTGATCAATGTATGTATGGTACTTATTAAGGACTATGCAAACTTGCTTCTTTAAAAATTGGCACCAATTTAAAATTCATGACAGATTTTTACATTCTGGCAATTTTATTTTTAACTCCTTGTAGTTCTCTGAAAACTTTATAATGTTTTGATAAAGAGAAATATATTTCATAGCCATGTTTTGGCTGAAACTAATATGCTTTGGCTTAAACTATTTCACACTGTTTTGGTCGAAACTAACTAAATTGACTAACACACTTACATGTAGCTGAATGTTATTTCAGAGGTCTTGTCTAATGTTACCAATGAAAAATATTTAACAGTATTTTCATTGACATGTTTAAAGATTCCTCCTATTGTCAGTGGGATTGCTTAACATTATTTTTATTGACCCTTTTCAAACAGTTTTCTTTTTCAATGAACTTATTTAACTATGTTTCATTGACATGTTTAACGATGTGTTCAGAACTTCAGACTGGTAAGTTTTCTGTTGCGAGTAGCAAATTTACAAGTTTGAACTGCCTTGTGAGGTACTAAATGGAGAAGTGAGTGTCAGCTCGCGCGTACTGGTGGAGAGTAACTCGCAGCAAGTTTTGCTGTCTAGTCTGAACAACATGTTTGCGAGTTACTTGGTGAGAAAATTCGCTAGTCTGAATGCGCCATAGCAATTGCTTTCGTTTTCTGTGTTATTGTTCAACATTGTTTTCATCGACATTGTTTCACATTACTTTCATTGTTTTTGGCGTTTACAATGACCCTAATGTCTTTATAACAATTTTTTACCGTTTGTAATTGTTGTTTTTTAGTGGTATGTTTGACCGCGTCTTTGTATTTTAATGATTATCATGTTCCGCTTGTACTGTTTCAGAGAAAACAGATAATCAGATATCTCGTTCGCGAAGTTCTAGTTCTTCCAGTTTAGATAACATTACCTCAGAAGCAGTGCAACTGTTAACCTTTGCTGAGTCGTTTACGAAAAAAGCTGGTTAGTAACTCATTAAATGTTATTACAGCCTCAGTTAATGGACTGGATTATGACCTTTTGGGTCTCCTAGGCTAATGAAATTATGGCCCCCTTCAGAAGAGCCACCTAACGCGCCTGCACTTGTTTTGAATATTGAACATTTTTTTACTCGTGATATATTTGCCACACGTTTCCAAAATTTGAGGGACCCTAGACTGCAGATTATACTAGCTTATAGGATGATGGGTGAAAGTTGACGACACCCATGATGAAGTGGAAGTAAGGAGACAATTATACAAAATTAGTAAAATGAAATAAGAAACTTATTCAAGATTATATGATAAAGCAAGAGTGCAAACCATTCCTACTAAGGCTGATAAAAATGGGCAATCAGAATGCCTAGGTTCGGTTAGTTTTTCATCAAAAGAGTCTGATGGACTTATTTAGGATTTCTCGTCCTTGGTGTTCTAACCAGAGTGCCATTCTAACTGAGTATGTAAAAGTGTTTATGGTTTCCAATGTCTCTTTTTCATACGGAACTTTTTATTTTCTAAATTCAGTTGTGTTTGATGGCAAGCTTGTTTAGAATTAGTGTACTGCAAGCTTTAATTTTTACCACTTGAAAGACTGGACTGCCAGAATTACAATAGATAAAAGCTTAACTTCAGTTCTATCTGTTTTTATTTGTCAGATACGTTCACCTGTCCCTGCTTGTGGGTTGGAACCAGTCTAGGATCCGTTCTTCTCATAGTGCTCACACTACCCCCATCTGGAGAGCGGTCCTCTCAACCAGTTATAGTCTCTCCAAGTGGTACGTATATTTCCAAGTTGTGTGAACCTGCCTTAAGATGGAGTATGTATGAGTCAGATTAAAAAATGATCTTCCAATGTATGTCTTGCATAGAATTGATTCTTGTTAGTGAGTAACCTGATTAACACTTTGTAGAATTTAGTTACAAGTTTTTATGTTAATGTTTACAAATAAATTTAAGCAACAACCTGTTAAGTAGAATTAGTGGAATAAATATATTGATCTGTATTATGCAGTGTTCCAGACAAGATTCTCATTTGTATAATTCCACATTAATTCTGAGTAAATCTGAGTAAAATGCAATGAAAATGGAAATTACATATTTGTAATGTATTATTACATTACAATACTAATTGTAATTGTAGTATTTGTTTCCACTTCAAACAAAATATTTTTACAACATTTATCCAAAAAAACACTCAATTTCTACATAGTACATAATAAATAATATTTCGTTTCCCTGCCCTGTTAGAGGGAAGTTGAAAGGAAGAACAGGTTGGATGGGTTGGTAGAAATAATAAAAGCAGCATGTAACAAAAGTACTAAATTTGAAAAAAAAATGAGTGTAAAAATGCTTGCATTATCTTCATTTGTTTAGTGCAAGTAAAGAGTAACAACCGAGGCAGTCATATACTGCTCTGCTAAATCTTTATATGAAATCCTATAATAACTGTAATAACAATAATAATGATAATAATAATAATAATAATAATAATAATAATAATAATAATAATAATAATAATAATAGTAATGATGATGATGATGACCACGACGACAGTGATGATGATGATAATGGTGATAAAGGTCATTAAAAAACAATGTTTGTAACATCGTCAGTTTTTATTAAAGTTGCACATTTTTTCATAAATACTGAAATACTATTGATGTTACTTATTAGCTGGTTTTTCCAGGCACAATACTGCGTTTAAAGGGTGCCATCCAATGCATTTCATTCCTGGATAGCATGGGAACGCTTGTTCCCCCGGAGTGTGAACCATGGTTAGATCCAAGTGCGAGTAAAGAAACTTACGAAAAGGACAAGGAAAAATCAAAACAGAGGAGTGCAGGTATGCACCTCTTCTTTTTATCACTCCATCTCTTTTCTGTTTTATTTTTATTTTTGTAAATATTAGAGGCAAATGAATTGTTTACTTATTTATTAATTTTTGTCAACTGAGCATAGTGGCGAGGTTGTGATTGAGTTGATAAGGTGCCCTTGCTTCGTGTGAGTGACTCGGGCTCATCGTAGGAAAGTAATCTTGACACGTGTTTATTTACCTCCTTTGGTAGGCCCTACTTTTGTGGTGCAGTGTGTCATCCGAGTGTAGAAAAAACAGTAAGAATGTTTCTTTCAAAATAAAAGCAGTTGTAAGGTAAACTAATAGTTAAGTTAATGAATAAGTAAATAAGTATTTAAGTTTGTTGTATTTTCATTTGTCTGTTCTTACTAGGGGTAAGCATCGAACCATTAGAGTTCCAAAATTTGAATCGAATTCGGACTTTCAAATAGATCAAACACGTTTTTTAGCTTGAACTCATAATTATTCAGAATAATTCAGCACTTCAACTACATACGTTCTTTATTATCATTAAAACGTTTGAAACATCACCCAATCAGCACAATTTAGCTGTGATTTCCAGCACAATTTTTAAGCAAATTATTAGTATTTTTACGGACGAACAAAATCAAGTAATATGCATGATCATCGTGAGCATACATTTTATTAGTGATTCGAAAATTAATCGAACATTTTTAAAACTGAATTCGAATTCGTTTCGGATTCACAAATGCTAAAATGCAGTTTGATTCAATTTCGAAAGTCAAAAATTCAATTTGATTCGAATTTGCTTTCTGGTAGAGAATGCTCACCGTAATCATTACCTTTAATGGAGAGCTTTAAAAGTTTCAACCTTGAAGAACATACCTGTAGATTTACTTTCATAAATTTGTTTTACTTCAAAATCAGATAAATATGTTTCGTTCATATTTTCATTACATTTATGTCGCTGTTATAAGTAATTTACCACCTGCTTGTCAGCAGCCGGTGTAAATTATCTAGACACATGACTGACACCTGCCCAGCATTTCTCTGCAGTGTTTAAGTGAAACTTATATAAGATAGATTTCTCACTTACGTAGTTTCTTTAGTTGTGCTTGTAAGTATTTTATACAGTTTTGGCTTTGCTCCGTAGCAGTAGAAGTAAATTTTGGTAAGATGAGGTTATCTTAACATTTGTTTTAGATAACCGACCTCGGCTCTCGCCATCTGAATCAATGGATCTGGCGATTGATAAACAGTATGTCGTCTTGTGTTCGGAAAAACAAATTCGGGTTCTTTCTCTCCCTTCCCATGCTTGTGCCTTCAAATGCCGCGTCAGTGAGGAGTCGTACGCTGTATGCGCCGAAGTCGTTCATCTCAGTAATCTAAGTAAGTAAGGTTTATTTACGTGGCACAGTGGTGTAGTCATATGACTTTTATTGAACTCTAGGGATTGCTCTTCCTGTAGGAATACACACAAAAAGTTGCTGGTTAAAAGTTGTTTTTGTGCATTTATGTAACTGGTTGTAGTATTTACATCTAGTTATTTTATATATAAGACTATTTGGGTTATTATATACGTTTACCATTACAGACCAAATTATATACATTTAGTATTACAGATATTTTGTTGTATATATTTACCACAACAAACAACTCCTTGTTTACATTTATCACAACAGACAGCGCCTCCTATGCATGCTGCAACAAACAGCTAGCTCCGTGTGTACATTTTTTATTACAGATATTTTCATATGCATATTTGCCACAACAACTCCTTGTTTACATTTGAATCCAGGTAAAAAAGTCACAGGAGAAAAAAAGTCACAGGAAGAACAGAAATAACCCTAACCCCTACCCCTAGTCAAAATTAATTGTGACTTTTTTCTGTGATTTTTTCTTTCAATGACTTTATTACTGGTCACCTTACGTTTATCACAACAAACGGCTCGTTCTTTACATTTACCACAATCGATCGGGTTCTCGTTCATACTTACCACAGCAAACGTTGTGGCAACAAGCTGTCTTGTCATCTGCAAGGCCGGCTCTACGTAGTTTGACACACTAGGCAAAAGTATTTTTAGCGTCCCCTCTTCATCTGTCAACCTCTTTCCCCACTGTCCTCACTACTCTCCAAAATTAAATTTTCTTGCATAATACTACACTAGGCACTGCTTATAAGACTCACTTTGGGACGGAAGTGTTTCAACCCAATTAACCTACAGATGTAGTATTACTAGTATAGAAGTATGAGTCATCAGCTTAGTAGACACTGCAAAGGTTTTTATAGAACTTTAAAAACGAAGTATTGCCTAAATTCCTATGCAGTAATATTTAAAAATATTAATTTATAAAGTGAATTAATGTAAAATAAATGAAATCGTTTTTCTAAATCGCACAAGCCTATTTATTTACAAATATTACAAAAACTCCTTTGGTCGGCTCGTACTTTTTTTGCAAAGAAGTTGGGTCACAAAGTTCTCATAATGATAAAAGCGTTAAAAATCCGTTACTGTATTGATGCACAAACACTTCAATGCACGATGTTTCGCTTTAAGCTCGCGTCCCATTTCACTAACCACTCATTAAACAACACAGCTGTCATCCAAGCATTCGAGTTGGCACGGTAACCTACGGACAACTTTGCAACACTTTATTATCATACTGTACCTGCATCCCTGGCATAACTGTGAAAAACAGCGAGAGCTTGAAAAGCAAACTGCTAGGCAAGTGAATAAATGTCCTGAGATTCTTGAGCAATGAGGTTAATTACAGTGGATGAGCAAGTAAAAGCAAAACCGCTAGGGTAGCATATTGGCATATGATAAAAGTTTCTGCTTACACACAAAACGGTACTTAACATGATAGTTTCTACGTATATTAGAGCACAAAAGTGAACTAAGATGACAAAGGTCATAAAAGCTTATTGGTCAGACAAAAGGGTCTTATTTAAACACGAGAAGGAGTCAATTATGCGGAGCTATTTGAGTCTATTATCGGCACTTTTATATACATTTGAATAGAAGCGGCACGTACCAGACGTTTTTGAGTCAATTAAGCGACTGATTCTATTAACCGTGGGTCTAATAAATGGCGCCCACTGTATAATTATTACTATACATTTTCCATTACAGACAGCTCAGTTTTAGTGTGCTATGTGGCGGATGGCAGAGTCATGGTATTTAGTCTACCCAGTCTGCGACAAGTGCTTTGTGTTCCCTACCACCCTCTCACTGACTTAAGGTAATTATTGTTGTGTTATTTTTTGTTTGAATTCATACCTTGTAGTATATTTTTTTCATAAACTGCTATCTAAGTTTCTATCTTCACACATAAGTCAGCTGCTGGATAAATGATTCTCAGTAAGCATGACCCCGTAAAATTCTGCTACACGAAAGTGACAGCTTGGTACTAAAAGCTGCCTTTGCTGTTTTCCCTGGTCGGTGCGTTACAATGCAGGCTTTCTAGCCCATGGAGTGCAGTTGTAAATTCCCTTGACTTGCCAGTTTAAGAGGTATCCTGTGTTACGCTTTTCAAACCGTAAATGTATATATGAATGAATGTGCTCATTCAGATCTCACAGCGGTTTTTCAAAACAATAGACTCTCTTGAAACCAAAGTGTGGATCCTTTCAACTTTATATGAACCTGTGTTCTTATACAAGCTGAGCTATGGACAATAAAAGTTAAACAACAGAAAGAAATTGACGCTTTTCAAAGACGCCTATGTAGAAGACTGTTGGGCATTAAATGGATTGACAAAATATCCAATGTCGATCTGTATATTGTGGTGAAGAAAACTCTCGGGGTGAACAAAGCCTAGTAAAAAGTTTGCATTAGATTGGGCATGTACTAAGATTACCTCGAGAATCTCCTCTTCTTGTTGCATTACGTAAGACTCTTGAAATGACAAAAAAAAACTGAGAGGCAGTCAGCTACTGACATCTTTCAAAAATATTCAGCAAATGCAACTCTAAATTTGAAAGATGATGCACCGTGGGCAGTGGCAGTGGACAGGAATGCAGGAATGCTTAGCATCGACAGGTTTTATAACGTAGCAACATCCAGCCGACAACGACGTGTGCGCATTCTGAAGATTTAGCAAACACAACTCTACACTTGATGGGATGATCCTTTGTGGGTTGTGGCGGCGTATAGGGGTGCCTGGCATCAACAGGCGGGGCAGGCCATGTCTTAGAACATATAAGTATAAGACGACGACTTTATGCAATGATATACATGTGTTAATGGCCACTCTTAATATGGTGATTGTCAGTCATATACTGATCACATGTTTTACTTATTACAGGATTGCTAGAACATTTCAGATTAGTAATAACGGTCACGCTGTTCACATGTGCTCTCCTACTGAGATACAGAAAATCACGTATACCGTAGAGATCTGGTAAGATTTGTGATTTACGTCTGATTTATTGAGTTTTTTGTCTCAGTGCTCAGAAATCTGGTACAAAAGCAAAAATGTACATAACTTTTATACATGACCAAGATCAGAATGTTTTTCATGCAGCTAATAATTTTTTTATAAATGTACATAATTTTTATGCATGACCAAGATCAGAATGCTTTTCATACAGGTAATACTTTTTTAATAAATGTACATAATTTTTATACATGACCCAGATCAGAATGTTTTTCATACAGGTAATAATTTTTTCATAAATGTACATAACTTTTATACATGACCAAGATGAGAATTTTTTTCATACAGGTAATAATTTTTTAACTGCTTCCTGTAGCTGTAGTTGCCATTCAGCTAGTGATAAGACTACACGGACTGCAATCTCCTTTCATCCTATTGTAGTTCACACTATTAACTAGTTAGCTTTGGAAATTTACAACAGTCTTTTTATTACAGTAAAATGAAATTTATTGCCGACCAGTTTCGAACAAACTGTTCATTGTCAAGGCATCTAAAACAAAGAAATTTACCAGAATTTGGAAACAATATCGAAATGCAATTCAGTAGTTGGATATATCAAAAAGTTATATGATATAGTATTATATAGATAATTTAACAATTTACCTTACAGATTACATTTCTTGATTCGTATGAAATTATGTAACACTCCACAAACAAACAAACATGTTAGTAATAACAGAACTGTCAATATTAGGGAGCTGTCATTTTGTTGCCGAATTCTGCAAAACACAGTGCACTGTTGGTAATAAATTTCATTTTGTTGTATTTACATCTATTTGCCAAATATGGATAATTCAAATCTTTTTATTAAATCATTTATGTCATAGCAGTGTGAATTTATCTGTGTTGATATTTTATTTTATTTGTTGTACAATAAGTCCTCACTTAACAACGCTAATGCGTTCCAGCAAAATATGTCGTTAAGTGAAATGTCATTAAACGAAACAGTGCTTTCCATTATATAAAGACATTCACTTTTGTATTCCAACAGCAAAAAACAATAAAGAGAAATGTGCAACATTACATGAAAAAACGGTAGCAAAAGATTTCCGGCATTAAAACAAAACATAAAACCACCCGAATTTCATTATGCGTGTTACAATGCCTGAATTGCTTACTTATTTAATGGTAAGTATGTTATTGTGGCAGAATACTGTAAATAATATTGTGGCACAGTATGGCATAATGCTTTTACATACAAGAAGAAAGAGAGTGATCCCGTGCTAGACAAGTGTTACGTCAATGAATAACCAGGTACTTTGTTAAAGCTGAGTAGACCTAGGGAGGTAGCCAGAAAGCTCCGATCGGATGCTGTTTGATTTTATATGAAGATACGTTTAAATCAGGCTTACGTATTGAAGGACATGTTTGTAATGTGTACTACAAGGTTACATCTGATTTTTCAATTTGTGGTTTGTAATTTGAAATTTCGTAATTTCAATTAACATTACTGTCTGCTGTTGCAGTGAACATTTACAAGAGATGCAGGGAGGTGTATTCGTTGCAGTGGAGACACCAGAAGCACCCAAAACTGGATTTTTCAAGGGTCTGTTTGGTGGCAACACACAAGTAGTAGATCGTGGTGAACTTTGTAAGTAGTTTAAAAGTTTCGGAGATTCTGTTGCTACCGTAACCATTTCTGTGGAAACACTGGGTGATGAATCACTTCTGTCGGTTTTTTGCTCCCAATTTCTTGGGCATCTCTCCATGTGATTCCCAAGTCCCGCACATCTGTACTGTCTAAAATTGGCTTCGAACTGCAGCCGAAATTGGCTTGTCACAGTTACCGCAAAAGAGATCATGAATGTGTTTTTTTCTCAATGTTGCTGTGCATTGGTGCTTGCTATACTGTGCATCTTTTTTCTGGTCACTTTTACTCCATTTACTTGTCCTTGACTTGTGTAGTGCATGGACTGTTTTGTAGAGATGGTTGGGGGCATGTTAAATGATAGGATGCCTGTACTTTGTGCTTCATGCTGGTAATATCCAGCTGCTGATATTATATTCTGTCTTCATAAACTGACTGTCCAACTGCTTGCAATATTATGGCAAGTTTTGCTGAAATCAGTTTCATAAGCACCTTCTTCAAGTTACAAATAATACGTCAGTGACAATAATTCATGATCCTATTTACACAATGTGTATGAATGGAGTAGGTCATTTGCTTAAGTACTCTCTTAAATATCTTTCCATCCGAGCCAGGGAAGTTGAGACGCAATTTTACGGTGACTAGATCATACTAATGTTTTTGAAACGGCAAACTCATACTTTCGTTTCAATTGATAGCAATTGTTTCCTGTTGTATTTAATACTAATTATTTCATTTTTAGTTGGTGAATCAAACAGCGGCAAAGCATCGCGTACTGTCGCCCAGTATACACCAGGTAGAGCTATCATAGACAATGCACAGGCTAAAGCCGGAACAGCCGCAGCGGAAATTGGCAAAGCTAGAATGGTAAGCTATGCATTAGTTTTTTGACTGTGAACTCGGGTCATGTAAATTGCTGCAACAGCTCTGCGAAGGTTAGTTCTAAATGTTCTTAGCACCACTGTAGTATTAATGCTGTTGTACAACATTACCTCTGTTGTATTAGTGTCAGAAGTAATGCTAGAAATGCGACAAATGAACGTGCAATATGGCGATGTTGAATATGAACATTGTTATAGAGGCAACAAATACTAATCTAATGGTGAACATCGAACGAGTCTTTTATTTCGAATCTAAAATTGTGGACTTGAATAATTCAACGTTCCTGTTACATTCATTCTTGACCATTAAAACATTTAAAGTATCGTGCAGGCAGAACAATTTAGCTGCGATTTCCGTGCACTTTTTTAGCAAAAACCATTGCTTGTTCTTACCGTAGAACAAAAGCAATATGCACAATCTTTGCAAGCTGCTATAAAACGATAATAAGTAGTAAGAGTCGCAATTATCTGGTTAGCGTTGGCAATGAGCAATTGTCAGCAGTCTACATTGCTGGTCGTGTTGTGATAATTTCGAAAATTTTTGCTTTGTCTGAGGTGCAAATGCCCTGTAAAAGCAAGTGCCTAACCAGTTTTGGTGTTTTTTGTTTTTTGAGTTTAATAAGTCATCAGTGGCCACTTGCAAGATGTACAATAAACATAAAAAAACGTGTGATGAGTGTAATGTGAAACATACTAAAAACAGCGAGAAAAAGTACACTAATATAGTATAATGAAGCCATTTTTACGAATTCTTAATTTTAGCTACATTAATCAACATTTAAGTGACCTAGAGTGACAATGTAGAGCACAGCCTTCGTCAACTCAGAATTAAATTACACCAATTCGGACACTGAATTTGTATTTGGTTTGAATTCGGAGTACTGAAATTCGATACGATTCGCATTCGAAAACCAAAAATTAGATTCGATTCAAATTTAATTTCTGATAGTGTTTACTCACCGTTGCTTACAGCAGTTTGACCACTTGGATATCCTAGTGAGTGTTTTTCAATGAAACAGCATGGTATTTTATGTTCAGTGGCAACTGCGTAAGACAAATGATAGATCCTAAAAAAACACAACTTTATTTCTTAATGTGAAATTAAATAAAGCACACCGTTGTTTCTACGGCCACAAAATCAAAGCGAGCAACAATGTCTGTCTGGTAGATCGCATCACCTTCTAAAGACATTTCGATATTGCTTTACATGAATTACAAACTTTTTTGTATTTCACCTATTTAACACAAAAGATTTTTTGCTATATGCCTTGTGCATCGTTATCTAGTTATATTTTCCTTTTGGTACAATCGGTGTGAATATTTCTGTAAATTCTTTCAGGCATTGATAGAGCGAGGAGAAAAACTCAGCGACGTCGAAGAACGGACGGCGAGAATGCTCGCTAACGCTGAAAACTATGCACAGGGGGCGCATCAAGTCATGCTAAAGTACAAGGACAAGAAATGGTATCAGTGGTGATGTGTTTAATCGACGTCATGACCAGCACTGGAGACTCGCAATTGATCAAACTGAACATCAGGCCAGTACCGCACAAAAGTGGGAATACTCGCACTGGTCATAATAATATCAGCATCTTTGTTACTCTGCTTAATGGCAGAATTACTTATCTTTATTGTAGCGCTCTTGCACGCAACGCTGTGCTTTTGCTGTGGTGGGAACAAGGCAATCTTTGCTACATTTTATTGTAAGAGGAGCCAAAGAATTGTAAAATGCAGTCAGGTACACTTGTTAGCAGCAGCTGCCATGTACAGTAAAAAACGGTGGTAAAAAACGGAATATTTAAGTTTTTAAGCCAATTATTTGTAATCATTATGGTTTATGGTGGCTGCCAGTATGGTTATAAGACTTGCAAGTAATTGCTATCTGTAAGTGATTGCCTTATATTGATATATTGAATTTTAGCAGGCCTAGCGTATTAGTTAATACTAGATTGTTTTGCATTGAGTGATGTCATAAAAGCAATTTGAATTTTAAATTGCACTGTGAAAGCAGTTAGGTCGAGAAAAGTTCCCAAAATGAACGAAGGACCAAGTAGTTGCTCTACTAAAATGTTTGTTTTGAAGATTAACTTCCATATTGATACAGGAAATGTTTTGAAGCCAGTTCTTTCATTTATGACATTCCATCTTTACTGCAAACAGTGGTTTCTCTGTTGTGACTTGTAGTCAAAGCGAGCTTGAATTTTGACTTTAGACTGTGTTTGGTACATTGCTGGTATTTCTTTCGCTCATTTAAGAGTTTACTAATTGCAGTTTAAACATTGACAAATTTTTTTGTCACACCAGGAGTGAAACACATTTTATCACATTAGTCTTCTAGACTTGAGGATAAGATTTAAACTTCTTGTAACTGAAGTTGGCAACCCTTCATAAAACTCTCAGTGTTTCGTTGTTGTTGCACTTTGCTGTACGTGTTTGAGCATGGCTTCCTCATCATATAGCTGGTGCCACACATTGTGTATGTCTGGCCAATAAACCTGCAGTGAAATGTCGTCAACTGATTTTATACTTGAAAACTGTAACTAATATATATATATACATATGCATATATACACATGTTACTTAGCTATTTAGAACTGCTTTGTCGTCATAGAAACGCGTGTGCATCTGTTTTTAGTGGTTAGCGCAGCATCTTGTTAACAAGCTTTGTAAATTGTTTTCGTTGTTATTGAATAGTTGCTCATTTGTTAGCGTAGGTGCGCTGGTGGTTTACACGTGCTCGATGTTGTAGAAGTTGTAGGAGAACTTTGTTACCTGTTGCCCCGTATGTAAATATTGTTGTTAGTCATTCCACGTTTCCAGGTGGACTTTCTCTCTTTTTGTATTGTAGAAGTGAAAGAAAGTGTTTGATCGCTGCGTTTCGGTCAGCGACCCCCGCGTTTACAGCCAAATTTTTGCTTTTTTTGTATGCAGAAATCTTAAGTCAGCATTTGGTCGTGCTTTGCACCCACAGCTGTCTGTGTAATAGATGTTTATTGCGGCCACAAGTAGAAGCTAAAATTGGTGCTAGTTATCGGAAAATTCGAATAGATTTATCAAAAGTTTCTAGCTGTGGTATGAGTCATAGACGGACTCTCCCTTTTTTCTGTATTGTAAATTGCCAAGTTATAGCAAAGCGTCTAACAACAAATATTAGATAGATATTATGGCTTATATCAAAAATAGGCTAGATAACTCAGTAAAATCAATAGAATGGTCTGAGGAGTTTGTTCTTTTAAGTTTTGTGACATTTCGCTTTCACGCAGAAATCTTCAGATGTTGTAATAATTTTGAGATCTGTTTTGTATTAGTCCTACCTTAAGGTATTTAGTTCCTAAACTTAGTAAGTAACATCTAGTTAGACCGTTTCTACTCTGACGTTTGCAGATTTTTCTGGTCATTGGTGGACAAAGCAGCTTCACAGTTTCATGTGGTCACTTGGTATTGTCTCCTTGTGCATTACAGTTTTTTTCTGTTAGAGTACTCTGGTCAGCTAATCATCTGGTCACTTAACTCCGAATTAAAAGTGCGAGTGCTAACAAGACAAGTTTTGTCGCAATTTTGAATCTCCATGTTATTAGTTTTTTCTTCCACGTGATTTAGAGAAGTTCTCTTCTTTTAGATTTTGGATGCATAATTGATACTGATTTGCTCTGCTAAAGTATCACTATTTCCTTACTAAGACAAGTTGTTATCCAAAAAGTGCTTGAAAAGTCAGTTACTTACACTATTTCACATTTTTGGAACACTGTCTGACAGTCTCTATACTGCTCGTCGTATGAAAAAATATAAATTGCAAATTGGATGGTTAAGTGTGTTTGTTGATTTGTGTGAGTCAGTCTGACTGGTTACTGTTAAAGATTAACGAGGTTAAAAAAAATAATTAGCATAAGAGTTAGTATTGTGAACTATATGACATCTGTTCTCAGCACACCTAGCTGTGATTTGGTTTATTTAGAAAAGGTATATTGAGTTTTACCTGTAGGTATATTATTTGTACATCTTAGTCAAATCTTGCTGCTGTGATTCATTTATTATGTTCAATTTCAGAACTTCAGAGGTTCGTAATGCATAAATTTGTTACCGAATAGCCACTATTTCTATTTATAAAACATAGTTTATCGTGATTTTTTTTGTATTTATTATAGCTACACGGTTTTGTTGATTTGGTTTCCTTGTGTGCGTGGTGCTTTCCGCTGTCTACTAAACAAATATATTTTTTCTAGTCGAAACAGTGCGCCATGTACAACAGCTAGACATTGTCTGCACATTTGTTGTTGTTACAGCCTGTTAACAGCGTGTTGTTTGTTGTTAAATTTGATAGAGAGTTATGTTAGTTTTTGTTCAAAACTTAGTAACAATGTAAAGCAGTATGTCGTACTATTTAGTAGACCATCTGCATACTCAAACATTCATGAGGTAATATGCTCTTGCTTCACTGAAGCACTAACGGGTTTCCCGCACCTTTTCTGTTACACTCTTCTGATGATGTGCAATCTTTTGAAACTAGTGCATGCTGCACATAGCTTGGATCGCTTCACGTGATTATAGGCCCATTGACAATGCAACCTACTTAATTTTGGGCAGTAGTGATCATATTTATCCTCTTCTTGCAGAGTTGGTCAATTGCAATAGTATTTATCATGCGAATGTGCTTGAGTATTTAGTCGATTTGCATATTTATATGTTAACAAAATGTTATGATATTTTTAATAACCATAAATTAATAAGGATGAAGTTATTTATGTTTATATTAGGAACAGTATACAGTTATACTGACGTACGATGTAGTGATAACTTATATAACGTAGGGTTTTGATGTCAATAACGTTATTTATGCTCCGCGTTGGAAAAATGTACTTTGTAAATTTAGGATTTTTGCTAGGGTTTCAATGTGTACAATATAGCATTGTCAAATGTGGAAATTATATATGTAGTAGAGTGTTACTGTTAGATAAAGAACTTGCGTTTACTCTGTCCATTTATTGTAGGAAAGAAAAATGCTGATACATGTATCTCTATCAACTGTGAAAATTGTTATAGTTGGTACTAGAAAAGTTCTACATTCATAAATGCTGCAATCTAAATCTTGTTTAGATAGGGACTCCAAGAGAGGTTACACCCACTCCAAACATTAGGTAAACAATTATACTTCCATTAGTTAAAAAATGTACATTGTGTAAAATGACAAGTGAGTCTGATTATTAGGAGTATGGAATTTGTGTTTTAGCTAATCTTAGAGAAGAGCATTTTTACAAGTTACAGTGTGCAAACTGTTGATGTTGGAGAAGACAGTGTGCAAATAGTTGATGCTAGAGAAAAGTTTGCAATCAGTTGATGTTAGAGAAGAAAGTGTGCGAGCAGTTGATGTTAGAGGAGACAGTGTACAAACTGTTGATGTTAGAGAAGACAGTTTGGAAACAGTTGATGTTGGAGAAGAAAGTGTGCAAACTGTTGATGCTAGAGAAAAGTTTGCAAGCAGTTGATGTTAGAGAAGAAAGTGTGCGAGCAGTTGATGTTAGAGGAGACAGTGCACAAACTGTTGATGTTAGATAAGACAGTTTGGAAACAGTTGATGTTGGAGAAGAGGGTTTGCAAGCACTTGGTGTTAGAGAAGAAAGTGGGGAAACTGTTGATGTTGGAGAAGAAAGTGTGCAAAATGTTATTAGAGAAGAAAGTGTACAAACAGTTGGATGTTAGAGAAGAGAGTTTATAAATCATTGATGTTAGAGATACGTTTATAAGCAGTTTATGCTAAAGAAGAAAGTGTGTGATCTTCTGCTAGAGAAGGTATGCAAACAGTTGATGTTATAGGAGAGGGTTTGCAAGCACCTGATGTTAGAGAAGAAAGTGGGGAAACAGTTGGTGTTAGAGAAGAAAGTAGGGAAACAGTTGATGTTAGAAAAGAGAGTGTGCAAACAGTGCTAGAGAAGAAAGTGTGCAAACAGTTAATGTTAGAGAAGAAAGTTTGCGAGTAGCTGATGTTAGAGAAGAGAGTGTGCAATCAGTTGATGTTAGAGAAGAGAGCTTGCGAGTAGCTGATGTTAGAGAAGAGAGTTTGCAATCAGCTTATGTTAGAGAAGAGAGCTTGCGAGTAGCTGATGTTAGAGAAGAGAGTTTGCAATCAGCTTATGTTAGAGAAGAGAGTTTGCAATCAGCTTATGTTAGAGAAGAGAGTTTGCAATCAGCTTATGTTAGAGAAGAGAGTGTGCAATCAGTTGATGCCAGAGAAAAATTTTTACAGGCAGCTGATGTTTGAGAAGAACGTTGCTTGCCAAACCCCGCAAAGAATGTACGTAAACTGTTTAATATTGTTAGAGTATTGTAAATAACGTTTTGATTTTTTCGTTGTTGAAAAAAGTTGATTTGCTATCGTAAGTGAACTATGTTGGCACACAGTATAAGCTTATTGTTAGTACAATATTGTATGCGAGTGCAATGTCATCAGCTTTAGGCATTAAAACTAAATTTAATTATTGTAATTAATACTGTGATATATAATAACATTTAAGCTGGAAGTAAGATAGCAGCTATACTTTGGTGATCTCAATGTAACAATTTAGCAGAAGCTTGGTATCTAACATTTAATTCTAATTAATTGGAATATCGGATTAATTATATTAATGAGCTAAGTCCAGGCAACCAGTAAACAACTACTACCCTGGTACATCAACTTCAAAATTAAAACACTGTTATAACTATTAATGATGAATCAATACTGTATGTTATTAATTGTTATAATTATGGTTAATAATAGTATGTGAACAAATTGTGTTCCAAGTTATTTCAGGTTTAATTAATGCGGTACTTGTACAATCATTCCAAAGTGGGACCAAATTGTTGATTGGGATTTTTTATTTGCTTCATTCCCTGACTTTTATGATTCTGTAAATGCGAATTTTTGTTAGAACATAAAATTTGTGATTTGGTAGATGCAAAACGTGCCAGCTTGACAATACGAATAAATTTCAACATTGTTTTTTTTTGCACAAATTTGTACAAATCTGTACTAGGTCAAAGCAAGATTTAGCAAGCTCGTGCTCAAGTCTGCATCAAGAAATAAATCTTCATTCTGTTTACGTGGTGTTAGCAGTTAATTATAATTGGTGCTTCAGCAGTTCATTGGGAATTTTTACTTTAAATAACCCATTGTCAACATTATTGTTAGATTGACTTAGTGATTCCAAGTTGTTGAAAGTCCTACCTAAGCAACATGACCCGGGTTAGGTCAAAGGTCGTATGTATGATTTTTGACATTCACTGGACGTTTACATACATTAGTCACGTGATTAGAAAGGTGACTGAATAAATCAGCAACACTGACCTTGACTAGGTGAAAGGTCACACCAACTACATTTGCAGAGTGCAATATTGATCTTTAAAGATCAAAGTTCATTGAGTAGAACAATACCGATCTTGACAAGTAGTCAAATGAGCGGTGGAATTAAATGCAGCAACCAGATCAATGGTAAATCACACTGCTCTGTATTAGAAAAGTACGCAGTCCCGTGTTAGATTGTAGCGAAGTATTTTGCACTGTGTGGTGATCAGATAATGTCCCCTAACATGTATGTGTTCATGTATCCCGTTGAAAATGCTATGTATAATGTGATGAATATATTAAATATTGTTGAAGTAAAACTATTGTAACAATGCTAAAGAAATAAAACCAAATCTTGCCCAGTTACTGTTCTTTTTTCTGTGTCATAGCTGATCTTTCGAAAGGAACTAGTCTGGAATGCAAAGGAGTGTGATACACTTATTGATTTTTTTCTGGCATTTATGTCATTTACAACTATAGCGTCGTCACATAATCTGTTTTTATTGAATGCGCCATTTAGTGTAGTCATTGGATTTTTTATGAAACTGTAGAATACGGAGAACTCTATTGTGACGCCACGATATTAAAAACTGGTAAAAACTCATTACACGAATCAGAAGAATAGCATCACTGCAACACAGACCTCTTTATAGAGTTACTTCCAAGCAACTAATGCAATAATATCTGCCGAGCTGATATACGCATATGAGATGTGACAGAGATGAAGGTAATAGTGGGAAGCTGTTTGTCACTTACAAATAAAATTAATTAAATTATATGTGATAAACATTTACTGCAGGCTTTTTAGGTAAGAAAGCAAATAGTAATTTCCCATATACTCGTTAAAATCAGCAATTCAGGAATGGTTTGTTCAACTTGTGTATTAATGATGTTACTTGTGCATACACATATTTTTTGTGTTAACTAGTTTCTAAGGAAAAATTAATACAGCGCGTTCAGACTAGCGAGTTTTCTCGCCAAGTAACTCGCGCGTTCGTACTAGAGAGCAAAACTTGTTGCGAGTTACTTTCCGACAGTAAGCTTGAGCTAACACTCACTGTAAGAAGTGTCGAGAGTAACTCGCCAATGCATGCATTCAGACTGGACAGCAATAATCGGAGAGTTTGCAATAACTTGCCGACAGTAACTCGCAAAGCAGTTCACACTTGTGAGTTTGCTGTCAGAGAGATTGCTCGCTAGTCTTAACACGCAGTTAACAACATGTTTTTATCAAAACGTTTCGTGCTCAGCAACGAATATTTCTCTGGGAGAGTCTGAAAAAGATAAAAAAATAAACAGTAAATTTTGCATTTTTCACTGAAAGTCCTTTTTTTTCACAAGTAAAGTACCTATTTGTGATAAACAATGTTGCATTTTTGAATATAATTGAAGTTACATTGTTGGTTTCTCAGCTAGAAAAAGAGATCTCTTATAACTTATACCTGAAGTTCGCTATGAACGATGGCAATCTAATCAGGGTAACGACCTCCAAGCCCTGCTCCTATGGGCAAAAACCTGTTTGTGGTCTATGATCTGTGTCTACGCCGTATTTTTAGTTAAAATGGCTGGTTTTACAGGTAAGTTCAGTATGAACCTGCCGGGAACAACAATATCATGTGCAAAATGGATTAGTGGTAATATTGTTATACGTCAGACATGTTTATTATTCTAATGTGGTGCAGTTGGGTGTGCAATAAAAAGATGCAAGAACAAAATGCAACAGGTAAAAATGGCACAGGTGTTAATAACAAGCTAAATGCGACACAGAAAAATGGTGCAAATGGTGCACTTAATTAAGTTAAATTAATGATGTGCTTAGATGTAGGAATAGTGTCGAGGGTAGTAATTATTTTAACGATTTTTTATTATTAAAATTATTTGTATATATGTATATACATACATACATACATACATACATACATACATACATACATACATGCATGCATGCATGTATGTATGTATGTATGTATGTATGTATATATATATATATATATGTATATATGTATGTATGTATATATGCACATATATACAAATAATTTTAATAATAAAAAATCGTTAAAATAATTACTACCCTCGACACTATTCCTATGTATATATATATATATATATACAAATTGAAAATAAAAATATACAAAGTTTACAAATAGAAAAAAGTGAAAAATAGCACACTTAGTAAAACACGAGTGGTACAATTTACTAACAATCTGACACTATTGTAAAACATCAGTCCTGAGACTGAACATACACAATTTTATAAATGTATTGTGATTTTATTACTCTGGACTGCTGTTTTACAGCAGTGTCAGATTATTAGAAAATTGTACCACTCACGTTTCATTAAGCGTGCTATTTTTCACATTTTTTCTATCTGTACTCTTTTTTTCCCATGTCTGTCCCTTATTATGTTACACTTGTCATAAAAGAAGAAAACCCTAATATGCCTTACCTGTGCTGACACTTACTAAGTTAAAGTTTCAACTTAGCGTAACGCAATTTTTTCTAATTTTGCGTAGATTACGTTTTCAATGAATGTACTGCCATCTAACGAGAATATGCAGTGATGTACAGAGCTTTAAAGCTGAGAAGAAAAGGTCGAATATGGGCTTTGTTCTTGCTCATCATAGCAGCGTTCGTTATGATACTGAACGAAAACAGAGAAAAACTGCTGCAATATGGAAGGTATGTGAAATTGAGCGCATGTATTTTATGTAAGTTTATCCTTTTATTAATTCCAAGCGCTGTTTGACTACATTTACATTTGACTGGCAACGTTAAAATAGTTAAGTTTTTATTGCGGATATAGAGAAACGTGAACTAATTGGCTTAGATAAATTTTGGTACTTTTCATTGCTGGTTTGTTGGAATTGTTGTACCGTTTCCGTAACGGATAAAATGATATTTCAGTCAGTGTTTTCAATGTGAACATCCAAGCCATATGGACGATGAGATCGTTTAATGTTAATGGGATTCTCTGTTTAGTTGCGGTTGTTAGGGCAAAAAGCATCATCAGATCAAAGCATTGCTTTTGTTGTTTAATTACCAAGGTGAATAGGTGATATAAGAATATATCCTAAAAGATCATGGTTTTATTTAGATAATTACTTAGTTACTACCTCTAGCAAAAAACGCACACGGCACGAAAGTTTTCTACATCTACTGCTTATGATTGTCAAGGGAACATGTATATACAGCACTCACGGTACATTTTTGTGAGGACAAAAACTAAGAAGTGCACAAATTATTCTTTCTGATAAGAAGAACAAGAAGTTGTTCTTTAGCAGAAAATTGTAATGTAGTTTTGATTTTTTGTTTTATTTATAGTAATCTTTTGTAAGGGTAGCTCCTTTAGCGCTTAGCACTGCTTTCCAAGGAGGCCCTCAGGTTTTTACAAATATATACATAGATATACATATCACTCATGCAAATACATTACAACAGGCTGCGTTTATGATTTTTTAACAGGAAAAAATATTTATCAAGTATTAAACGAAACATAAAATTAAGTTTGTTACAAAATAAATAAAGTAACAATATATATATATAAAACTGTAATTTATAGCTGACATTAGGCTATTCAATACACAAAAATAAGTTTTAGAAAATCTTTTGTAAGTATGTAAAGATGACGTGTCCTTCGTGTGATTTTCCAAAGCACAGCTCCTGAATAATAAAAAGTACGCTTGCTATGCTCAATAGGTGATTAGATGATAATAATTGTGACCTTGTAACATGGTTATGAACACTTGCAGTTCTGATTCAGATATAATGGAGATATCATGTATTTAGACATTTGTACATCATTATTGCATTCATAAGGCGATTTTACCTTGATTAAGAAAGTGCGCGTAATTATTTCTCGTTTACTTTACAGACTTCCATCAAGCACATCTGAAGCGCCCAATGATCCACATCCTATGCAGCTACCATCATCCACAGCAGATGCGTCAAGTGGAAAGGAAAAGAAGAACATCGTGTTCTTGAAGATGGTGAAGTGTGCCAGCAGTAGCGTCCAGAACATTCTAATGCGTTTTGGTTACAAGCACAATCTTACCTTTGTCCTTCCCAGAATGGGTTACCATTTCGGGTTTAGACCATTTAATCCCAATCGGTTGGTGGCCCACAGCAGTAACGTCTACAACATGTTCTGCCATCACACCCGTTTCCATGCTCAAACCATCCCAAATATCATGCAGCCAGACACGGTGTACATTTCCATCCTTCGACAGCCGGGTACCATGTTCGAGTCCCTGTATACGTATCTTCAGTACAATCGCGAAATTGGGGTCGATTATCGTATATTCCTGGATGACCCATCCAGATTTTACAATCCGCAGAAGCAGACGCGAATTATGGCACGGAATCCAATGTCTTTCATCTTTGGACTAGAAACGGAAGACTTTAATGACATGAAGTACATAGCAGCTTTCATTGCTGACGTCACCAAGCGGTTTGACCTGGTCATGATTTACGAGTTTTTCGACGAATCGTTGGTGTTGCTAAAAGACCTTTTGGGTTGGTCCTGGGAGGACGTTGTCACGTTTCGGGTGAATGCCCGTCGGACCTCTCATAGGAGCAGCAACTCTTTTGAGCTGATGCAGAAAGCTGAAAAATGGAACTGGGCGGACATGCACTTGTACGCCCACTTCTTGAACATTTTCACCCAAAAGGTGACCAATTACGGTCGCCAGAGAATGGTGGAGGACGTAAGTCATCTGAGACTAATTACACAGGAGAAGTACGAAGAGTGTGTTGTGGGAGTGGTCACTGATTCACCCTTTCCCGGTCAAGGATTTCGTCTTCGAGGAAACACGAGTGAAGACTGTGCTTTGTTGGTAGAAGAAGAGATGTACTTTACTGAGAAGATAAAGCATAAATTGTGGCCTGGGACAAAATTTCCGGATATTATAAAGTTGGCCAAGGAAAGAGCCCAGGGTGAAAAACTTGCTCAGAATCTTGATACCAAAGATCTTGTTAAATCATCTTGATGTTAACGAAATGTTAGTTCAACAATAAATCGTATTTATTAAATTTTGTACGTTTAATAAATGTATACGCAATCCACATCATTTAAAGCTGTGCATGTTTAAAAATTAGCAATAAACGTTTTATTATTATTCATTCTTGCTGTAGAAGCGGAAGTGAGGCTGAATTGATACTGATTGAAAATATGTTGCTGTGAGACAGGGAAAAAGAAACGTAAGACGTTGTTAAATGAATCAGTGATTCAGAGATAAGGAAAAAGAAACCTACGACGACGTAGACCGAATCAGTGGTTTACAGATAGAAAAGGAAGGAAACCTAAGATACTGTACCATAGGTTTAGCAAGTGATCGGTAGATATGAAAAAAGAAACCTAAGACCGTGTTGAGTGTATGTTAACGTGTGAGTTAATGATTCACAGATAGGCAGAAAGAAACCTACGATGTTGTAGAGTAAGTCAGTGAGTCACAGATAGACAGAAAGAAACCTACGATGTTGTAGAGTAAGTCAGTGAGTCACAGATAGACAGAAAGAAACCTACGATGTTGTAGAGTAAGTCAGTGAGTCACAGATAGACAGAAAGAAACCTACGATGTTGTAGAGTAAGTCAGTGATTCACAGATAAGAAAAAAATTCGCAGGCGTATTTACAGCGAGTCAGTGACTCGTGACACTTTACAAGCGAGGATCGGACTTAAAATTCGTAGTATAGAAAGCGAATAATTACTTTCACGGTTAAACAAATTATTTTATTTTAAACTAACAACATAATAGTGTATTATACCCTAATGCATATTCTACAGTTTTGTAAGCTGGACGTCTGACAGGTTTCATTATTTTACATTATTTATTAAGAAACACCCTATTAACGGTATGCTTAAGTAAGCTATACACTATACGCATTAGGTGCGTGTATATAATATGCTGCGTCATATAATACGCAGGCTAGTGCTGTGTAAAAGAGTTTGCAGAGCTAATTATGCGCTCAAAAAGCAGACTGGTCAAGTCAGTGCTGCCTGTCAAATAACTTTGCTTTAAAACTGACAAGTTATACCTGTTTAGTTTGGCTTTACAACAAGTACGTTAAACGAAAGCAAATTTATGAAATTTAATGCTATTAACCCCTACAGCCTTCAATGTCTAATTTCATAATCGGGTCGAAAAATTCATTTTCCTTTTTTGTTATAAAAATCGGAGTCTTGCCGCTTTTCGTTTTCATTTGTTCACATTCCTTCGCTTCCGGATTAGTGGACTGGTAGCACGCACTCCACACATCTATGCCTTGCTTTTTTGGAACCCAGTCCTCGGGAACTATACGAACCCCAGCTGCAGCAATTCTGTCCTTCAAGGTTACCTTGTAGCTTTTGGTAGGCTCAACAATGTTGTTGTTTTCCATTTTCTTCATCTGCGCTTCAGTTACAACGTTTAGTATCGCATGTTCTCCCTTGCTGTCTTTGTACCATTTCCACTTATTGTTTTGATCCAAATACTGAAATTTAAATTTGGTTACTAGACTTCCCGCGTACTGAATGTATTTATTTTGCACTGCTTCAGGCCAGTCGTGAACGACTTGTTCATAACCAGGTTGTATTATAAACTCTCTAATTAGAATTCCAGTAATAAATCGAATTTCTATCATAGAACGGTAGTGAAAATTGTTTTGGCGACTTGCGGAAAACTCGAAAACGTATCCATCAGTATAAATTTTACTTGGATGGTTGTCTACTCTCCAGCCCTGCGCAAGTGATATGCCAAGGTTGCTTCTTTCCTGAATTTCATTGCCATCTGTCGGAAAGAGTGGGTGCTGGGGATCTGTTCCAATCAGTTTACCTGAAATATACTCCGACAAAGTGAGAGGTTTGCTGCCTTTTATCCGATCTTGAATTTCGGATTTGACTTCCTCGATCGTTTGCTTCTCTGTTTCCGAGTTATACTTAGTAATTTCCGATGCTCCCATGTCGAAATATCCCACCATAGCAAATTGTTGTGAAGCCAGATTATCTAATGCCGACATTTTCGCATTTTTACCGGAGCATTTGTACCTGTCTGCCTCACCCACCTTTATGTCGCAGTATCTTCCGGCTACCTTAGGAGGACATTCGCAGATGTAGCCATCGGATGTGTAGAGGCGATTTTCTTGGAAAACGATATTGCGACATGTGGAGCCACTGCTGCATATGTGATTTTTGGTCGAACACTCGTCAATGTCATTCTCGCACATTTTACCAGTAAATCCAGGCGGACAATCGCAATTAAAGTCCCTATTACCATTCGTGGTACATTTCGCTATCTTGCCTGTTTCCATTCCGCAGATCCAATTTGAAAATATCATGCTTTTACACATGTCAATGTTTTGAAAATTGCTGGGAACAAGGTATGTCAGTGCTATGCTAAAAGCTTGATTTCTAGCCGCAGCCGTGCCAAACATAATCCTGGCGTTTTTTTCATCTTCTTCGGCCAGCATTTTGTCTCGATTTGGTTCCATTAAAAATTTGTCATAACCCCAACACAAAGTCAGAAACTGATGGACAGAAATCGTCCATAGTAGAACCCCACGAGGCCTGCCCATGCTACTACCGTTGTTAGCAAGCCTAACTAACCATTTCATTACAGTTAAATTTAAGCAGTTAACTAAACTCCTGACTTGCGCTCCTGACACAATAAATCAAGTTCACATTTTTAGAATTTCACGGTAAGTTCCATTTTAGTCTGGACCTCGTAAAAATTTTCCGTCGTTCTAAGAAGATGTTCTATGTAAAAGTATTTACCCTACATTGTCAAAAGTGACATTGTTTTACGTATAGATTTCTAAATACAGGAAAACTGTTGTCAAACGCTTACTTTTTATACCGTCACTTTTATGCCCATATTTAAATCTATATCTTCGTATATAATCTTACGGAAAAGATGAGATAGTGAAAACTTAATCAGTAAAAGCTGTCGTCTGTGAAGGTAAGCTACGTATCTTATAGTAAAAATAGCAGTTAATCTAATTTTGCGCAGTGTAGAAGACGCAATAATACATAGATATTATAATTGCACAGTTTATCATAGTCTGATAATAGTTTATCGCAGCTGCTTGTCAATCCAGTTTTCCCCCGGCCTCTTATGTGCGGAATTTTCGACCAGAAAGTTGTTTCCCTGATTACTACAGCATTTCCCGCTTTAATAAGACGTTCAACGGATATCTCCTATCACGAGCAAATTAAACACTCAATTGCAGAATTTACATCAATGTGGATGTTCACGGCGGAACTGGAATCTGTTTAATTATAAAGATATTTTTTAAGGTGAGAGACAAAACCCGCAGAGTCGCGTTCAGATTTAAATACATACCCATTTTATGAACTAAACTGGCAGAGAGCGAGAACTGCGAGCGAAAATTGTACCTACCCGTCACCTACCCATTCACTAACCAACTTCGGTGTTGCTTAACTTTGGTTAATTTTGTTAAGCGCACTCCATGTCCATTAGGCATTTACCTCGCCCGATATTGATTTCCTTATTTATTAAATTTCCATGCATAGTACATTCGTTTTGTACGTTAAAAATAGCAATGTGTAGGAAATAATTTAAAAAATAAAAGACATGACAAAACTCGCAGTAGATAGACAAATAAGCATAATAGGAGTAGATTTAAGCAGAAAAAGACATATTTTTATGGTAATTTTTGGTAGAGATGGAGACATTTTATCTCACATAATGCATTCAGGTTATTAAACTTTAGATATTATTATGAGATTATCACGGATGAACAATATTCCCTTTTCACTACTAGAAATCAATACGGGTTGATCATTTAAATGCCTCGATCTACCTTCACCTTGCTTGAGCATCAAAACAATGAGTACCTCCTTTGTGTTGTTGATGACGGTCGTCCCAATAACCTGTTTTGGTAGCCAGCTGTGAAAGTGAGAGTCGGCAATGTTAGAGCACAATAGGATGATTTGTGCCAAAATCAACGATGCATCATAACGTTGATTTTAAACGCGAAGGAATGCATCTCGTATTGATCAAACCAGGTAAGAAATTTCTCAATAATTCGTTCACAGCAAGCGTCACTAATACTGAATTATTAATTCGACGCAGTGGGGTATCATTGATGAGGACTATGATAATGATTACGTGATGAGAGTTTGTTTGAACAGCTATAGTTTAAGTTGCTAATGCCACTTTGTATATTTTTCGCAGTTACATTTGATTTAATAGAGTGTGGTGATAACTGTGTGTCATATAAGGTGAAAATCTAATGCTGATTTCTGAAATAAATATCACTCGTTTACGTCATTTCAATGTCACGTGAGAAGAACCCGAGAATTACGCATTAGAAAGCTCTTATTTTTGCCCGCCATCGTTTTTGAAAGCGCTTATTTGCTGCCCTTGTATCATGCTTGTTTCAGTTTAGCGTTTTGTTTTTCAGTTTGAGTGTAAACACCAATTAGCTCTACGCTGTGAAGGTCTAGAATGAAGACGAAATAACTGACATGTAGTGGAATGTAGTCCCAATTTTCTCGAGTGTAATTACCATTTTCGTGTATGAGAAAGAGGCCACCAATTTAGTCTGTTACTTACAGGCGTCATATTTAACTAATCTGGGTAAGAATGGATCTTACACAGAGTAGACAGATTCACGTCTGCGGGTTCCTAACTTATTATGCACCCAAGACTAGACGATCCTACATGTGGGTGCAGCTGTTTTTGCAGCGGAGCAACTAGATGGAACACTTCATCCATGGAATCTGTGTGAATTTTTAAGCCGTGTGATGTGAGAAACGTGCAGCTAAAATCGTGAGTTTGCTGGGGTCTTTTTCTAGCAATGCTCACTAAGCACTGAGACTGAAAAATATGTAATTGGCTAACAGACGAGATTCTGTGTCGATAACTCGAGAAGTGAAACAATGAACAGATTATTTTTGTTGTGTACATTTATCGTCATTGGATTGCTCATCATTAGAATATGGATCAGTGCAGTTCTAGTCGCCAAACAGTCACAGTTCATCATTAGTCTCAAGTCTTATGGGTATCCAGTAAATGTGACCTCGGCAAGTCACACGGAGTGTAATCTTGAAGTGATCCCACCTGGTTTCATACTGTGGAGCAACAAATTTTGGCAAGAGCAGAAAGATTTAGATGGCCATTTATTTCTATACTCGTCTTTCAAGGATGTTGGTAAACGAGTGACGTACGTGCGCATTTTTGCAATGAGCGAAAAACGTCTAGAAGACAACTTAAAAATATTTTGTTACTTGTGGCCTGATAACAAATACTTACCAAATGTGGTTGTAGCTGATATTCATCATATCTGGATAGACGCATGGGACAAACGATCCAAGTTCCATTCACCATATATGTTTTCTTGTCGCCTTGATCCAAACGATCCAAAAAATTATACTCACGTGTCTGTCGCCTTCAATAAGTGCAGTCAACTGACAAATTCTCTGAAAATAATCTCAGAAGTGAACTCCTCAAAGAAATCTCAGTTTGCAGTGTGTTTGAAAGGATTGGACTTTGCAGAAGACATATCAGAGCGGTTAATTGAGTGGATCGAGTTGCATCGAATTCTGGGGGCGAGAAAGATACTAATCTACAAGTTTCACGTCCACAGCAATGTAACAAAAATTTTAGACTTCTACGAAGCTGAAGGATTTGTTGACATCTATCCCATCACACTGCCAGGTAAGCAGCCAAACGCGTGGAAAGAAAGAACTGCTTACCTGAAAAACGACTCGCCTCACAAACGGCGTCACGAGATACTCTTTTACAACGATTGTCTTTACCGACTGAAGAACATCTATAAATATGTAGTGCTTGTGGATGTTGACGAAGTTATAGTTCCTGTTAACAGCTCCACCTGGTATGAGCTTATGAAAACTGTGCGCACGGAAATCGAAAGCTCAAACAAAACTGTTATTGCCCATAAAGGACCAATGACAATTAAATGGAAAGTAAAAAAGTACGCCTCATATTACGCAAGCAATATTTACTATTTAGACGATCATGTTGACAATTCTAGTCATTTGTACTTCCTGCAGAGGAATATTCGAAATGAATCGTTTCTTCGGAAAGGGTACGGTGTTAAAAGTTTCTTTGATACCGACGGTGTGGTGACTTTGTACAATCACCAGGTGATAAAATGGGAGCCAAATTATGGGCAAACGTACCACATACCGTACAGTTTGGCGAGGCTGCATCATTACAAACCCTCTAATATAATTTCAAATCACGTACCAGTGGAAGATACTCTTTTACATAAATATAAACAAAAACTGACGTCAAGGACTGAAAAGGTGTTGAAACAACTTGGACGCTTGTGACACCTGTTGGATGTTATTCTGAACTACTTTATTGAACAATGCAAAATAAATTGTTACTGAATTGAAATCTCGTTTGAATAACAAACAGCACAACCGATGACAAAAAGAACATGGAGATGAAGTTTCTTAAGTGACACGCTTCGAGTTGTGCACCAAGTAATTATCAATGATTTTTTCGTCGTCTAAGTGCTACTACGTTCTAAAACATGACACATCCCACCTGTTGATGCTCCGCATTCCTGTCCACAGCCGATGATGCGTCATCCCTCAAACCTAGAGTTGTATTTGTTAAAACTTTTTGCATTATCTATGTCGTTTCAAGAGCTTTACGTAATGCTATATGATGAGGAGAATCTTCAGGTGTGCATCTTAGTGCATGCCCAATCCAATACAATCTTCTTACTTGTTTATTCCATGTCCAAGGGTTTTTCTTCAACACATCATACAGAACATTATTGGATACTCTGTCTGGACATTTAGTTGCTAATAATTTTCTATAGAGACGTCTTTGAAAAGTACTAAGTTCCTTCTGCTGTTTAACTTTTATTAATTTTGTGCAAACGAGCAAAAACAGAAAGAATCTAATAATTAACACTTGTGTTAACTCGAGAAGTTATACACGAGAAGCATAACTCGTAATTAAGAGAATACTATGCTGAAGTTTATTCATAAGACGTTTCGCGTTGTGCACGAACAACTCGTTCTCAATTATGCAGTGCACATCTGTAAACACAGAAAGAATCTAATAATTAACAGTAAGTAATTAAACGAGTCAATATAAGAGTTAGTTGTTGTAGATTTTTGCTGATTAATATAAGAGTTAGTTGCCAGATTTTTGCTGTAACAGTAGTTTGCGAATCTGCACTACATGATCGATAGTGATAGAAGTCGAAACGACTCATTAATGAAGTGCAGCATGAAGTTGTTTTTATCATTGGTTATGCTGCCTATGATACACCAAAGAGTCCAGCGTCTGCCGTCTGAAAACGATAAATGGTCCCTCAGTACGTGAAACCAAAGATTTTGGCAGCAAAGATGCTCATAACTAGACGCTGAAAGACAGAGAGTCCATGACTCCATGTCGTGTCTATTACTCAATCAGTCAATGATGACTGGACCTGCAATTCTGAGACAACATACCCGATTCTTACAATCATTGGCAAAAGTTCAAAACCATCTTGCAAAAGACCATCTTCCAAATTCGAATCATAATTGAAATTTCTAACAGACTGGTTTTATTTTCGTCACAAACCTTTTAAATTGCATAATATTTGCAGTAGGTTTTTCAGACGCTGGACGCTTTGGTGTATCATAGGAATCATTATTCGAACAAGACTTCTAGATCTAGAAACAAAACAAGGGGTTTGTTTTATATTTTATGCGTGATACATTGGTTTTTCCAAAAGTAAAATGGCGAACATATTATCTGTAAATTGGCCTCTCATTTTTCAGCACGTGTATTCTCACTTTTAAGTGTAGCTAGCTATGTTTGCTTTGAATAGCTATTTGAGTGGCGTATGTATAAACAGACCGTATTGTTAACTAGCATACACACAGTTACTATAAGTGTGAGAAATTTAAATCGCGTTTATAACATTTAAAACAGTCTGATGTCAATCGCGGTATAGTCACGCTCAGTAGATGTAGAAAGATAATACATAGATGATAAAGTACTTAATTTGTTGTAGTAAGGAAGGACAAGTTTAGATATTTAAGCAAGTTAGTAGCGCTAGTATTAGAATTGTTAAGTAGATTACGGGTCATTTTCTTTTCAGTTTCTGCGATAGCAACTAATAATGCAGAAAAAACATTACCTACAGAAATAGCACAATCGATGTCATTAAATTTCCGAATTTGACCACAAATTACTTAATTTGAATAATGACATCTCTAGATGCACTACGTTGTAAAATATACGTTACAGCTCAATATTTCGGCAACCAAATGTAGCCATTTTCGGGAGAACGATTTTTTTCATTTTCAAAAAAATTAAATATATATGAAAAATCATGTTCTACAAAATGACTGGCCTATATCGACGAAGGCTGTCGAAATATTGAGCTGTGTTTCTCTATAAATCATTTCTCAATTAATTTATATTTTATATTTCAAATACCTTTTATGACTGACTAGGCGAGTGACTGAAACTCTAGTAGCCACCAATAGATGTCAGCAGCTTATAAGGGCATCGGTACAATGTTGTTTCTTATATTTGAATACAATTTCATGTTTACCTTGCTTTTTAAAATTTTTTAATCAAATATGACGAAACTGTAGAATCGGTGTAGAAGTTGAACATTACACGTTCACAAATGCCACCAAATTGTTTTTTTTTTGCAAATACAAAAGACTCGTGAGATGAGATGACGTGAAGCGAGATGGGATGAGATGAGATGAAGTCAGGTAAGATGAGCTCAGCTAAGCTGAAATGAGATGAGAAGAGATCGAAGTGAGATGAGATGAGGTAGTGTGAGATTGTGAGATAAGACAACATGAGATGGGCGTGAGCTGAGGTGGGATGAGACGAGAGGAGACGTGGTGAGCTGAGCTGGGAGATGTGATGAGATGAAGTGAGGTGAAATGAGTGAGATGAACTGGGAGATGTGATGAGATGAAGTGAGGTGAGATGGGTGAGATGAGCTGGGAGATGTGATGAGATGAAGTGAGGTGAGATGGGTGAGACGAGTTGGGAGATGTGGTGAAGTGAGGTGAGATAGGTGAGACGAGCTGGGAGATGTGATGAGATGAAGTGAGATGAGATGAGCTGGGAGATGTGATGAGATGAAGTGAGGTGAGATGAGCTGGGAGATGTGATGAGATGAAGTGAGGTGAGTTGGGCAAGACGAGCTGGGAGACGTGATGAGATGAAGTGAGATGTGATGAGATGAAATGAGAGGAGATGAGCTGGGGGATGTGATGAGATGAAGTGAGGTAAGATGAGCTGGGAGATGTGATGAGATGAAGTGAGGTGAGTTGGGCAAGACGAGCTGGGAGACGTGATGAGATGAAGTGAGATGTGATGAGATGAAATGAGAGGAGATGAGCTGGGAAATATGATTAATGAAGTGAGGTGAGATGAGCTGGGAGATGTGATGAGATGAAATGAGAGGAGATCAGCTGGGAAATGTGATGTAACTGCATTGTAAATGTGTATTTCAAATATATACTATTTTTTGAACATGGAAATGAAAGCTTATCACTGCCCAGAAGTTCAGAGCGATAAAAAGCACTGACGTCTAAATTGAGCTACTCATGGTCTGTGAAATTACTAGGAAGTAGCTTGGAGTTTTGGAACTCACAAACAAAAGGATCAGTGAGGTGTGTGTTCGCCTATGCATGAGTTTATCCCAGAAGCAGCGAAATGGAACAAATAAGAGCTGCGTTCGCCTCTTTCAGGGCAGCAAATTAGTGATGTTTTAAGTACGTGTGTGTGTGTGCGCGCGAGCATATCTGTTTATCTCCCATTATAATACTCAATTGCTTACACTGTTTGCAAAGACTTCGTCTGATTAAAGTCTAAAATGTAGGCGTAGCAATAGAAAATGTTGTTTCTGTCTATTCTGTGCAAAAAATGGACCGCTGCTTACTTCACAGCCGGCTTAATTTGCCTGTTTTTTGTAACTTACATGCTCATACCGTATAAGGTAAGGCGCACTTATAAGATTCAGTAACCTAAACGTTCAGGTCTCTGACCTATTAATGGTGCACAGTATCACGCGTATTTACGCATTTTACATGTAAAATTTAAATAAATGTTGTTTTCTAGTTGAATGTGGAAGAGTTTTCGTCTTCTCGGACTTCATCAGCTGTCATCCATTAAATATACTTCAAGATCTTAGCTGTATCTAATGGATGTCAGTTAATGAAGTCTGAGAGGAAGAAAGCTCCTGAAAGAATAAAGAATTTTTTTAGATTTTTGACCATGGCAATTCTCAGAAGAGCACTATCTTATTTTCAAGCCAGATTACGACGATATTCAATTTACAATGGCAGACTAATGAAATGTAGTCGTTGTTCCATTAACGTCAAGAGACAATTGTTTAATGCTCACAGCACACATCTTTACTGTATGTCCATTTGGAGACATTTTTATTTTTACAGTCTTAGGAAACTTAAGGTTGCGTATAATGTATCAGCATGGAAGCTTTTTAACTTTTCATAATTATGATATGAGCGCTAGATATATTTCTACTATTTTGATGTGATTCATAGGAAATGTGCATACAGTTTATACATTAGGTTCAACAAGAGTGAAAATTTTATATGCCAGAGCATTTTAAATAGAGATTTAAACCTTTCTTGTGAAGTGAGATGTCAGTGGCGAAGTTTGTTATTTCGTTAATTATTATTTGTGTTATCTTCGTGCAAAATTTTATTGTATTCTTGTATTGACTTGTGATGTGCATACGAACTTTGTAAAGTTTTAAATAAAATATTGGTGAGATAGGTGAGACGAGCTGGGAGATGTGATGAGATGAAAGTGAGGTGAGATGGGTGAGACGAGCTTGGAGATATGATGAGATGAAGTGAGATGAGCTGGGAGATATGATTAATGAAGTGAGGTGAGATGAGCTGGGAGATGCGAGGAGATGAAATGAGAGGAGATGAGCTGGGAAATGTGATGAGATGAAGTGAGGTGAGATGGGCGAGACGAGCTGTGAGTTGTGATGAGATGAAGTGAGATGAGATGAGCTGGGAGATGTGATGAGGCGAAGTGAGATGAGCTGGGAGATATGATTAATGAAGTGAGGTGAGATGAGCTGGGAGATGCGAGGAGATGAAATGAGAGGACATGAGCTGGGAAATGTGATGAGATGAAGTGAGATGAGCTGGGAGATATGATTAATGAAGTGAGGTGAGATGAGCTGGGAGATGCGAGGAGATGAAATGAGAGGACATGAGCTGGGAAATGTGATGAGATGAAGTGAGATGAGCTGGGAGATATGATTAATGAAGTGAGGTGAGATGAGCTGGGAGATGCGAGGAGATGAAATGAGAGGAGATGAGCTGGGAAATGTGATGAGATGAAGTGAGATGAGCTGGGAGATATGATTAATGAAGTGAGATGAGAGGAGCTGGGAGATGCGATGAGATGAAATGAGAAGAGATGAATTGAGATGAGTGGAGCTGGGAAATGTGATGAGATGAAGTGAGAAGAAATTCTTGTCTGTTTATGGAAAGTAGAAAAAGTCCTGAGCGATTTATCATTTTAATAGATACTAGTTTTATCTGAAGGTCTTTCATTGCCTTGGCTTTCTCGGTAACAATAAAATTTTAAATCCTCTCAATTGAAATCAGGGAAAGGTGGGTTCCATGTATTTATGACGCGTTTCGTACGTGCTCTGTGTTCTAAGCTAAAATAGTAGAAAAGGTTAATGGCCATCTCAAGGCAACATTAGTAACATAGGTAACATCTCAAGGCAAGTCTCCTTCTCATACTTTAAATCTTAGCAGGTGTTTAGTGTCTGAAATAAATCCATTAAAAGATTTCAAATTCTAGTTCCGATTCATTCACCTGGACCTATTTCCAAAGGCTTTAATCTTTGCCCTTTTATTAGCAAGTATTACTGAGGAGAATTACTGGAGACGCTGTCGTAGAATCTTGCTGACAAGAATTGAATATTTACCCGATACTCAATGTATTCATGATTAATGATGTAACGATAATTGAACAGACTAGGTACTCAAAGTTTGATGATTATAGCAAAGTTTGAAGTATGATCATGCTGTGCAATCTGACTACATCAAATTCAATGTGCGGTAAATTCATCACTGCGCCTTGGATTTTGTAATCGTTGCACCTTCCTCCAAAAAACTTCAGGATGGAGATACAAATCAGGTGGCCCATGCTGAAAGGGGGAACCAACAACCAATGCTCGTTGTATTAGATCACTTTTGAGACCAGCTAATTTTCCCCTCTCAGAATGCGTGAAATTTTCACTATAAATTTCGATTAATGCAGCTTGTGTTGGAGGGCAATCATTGAAATGAACTTCAGTGCGTGCGTCTTCTCGCAAAAATGCAAACGAGGAGGAAATCATTCAAATAACATTTCACAAGTCAGTTATAAATTATCAGTTTTCTTTCATTTGATAGACACTTGCTAACCTTTTAATACTATCATCTGCCTAGGTTCTAGTTTCTATTGTACATTGCACATAAGCATGCAAGTTTTTCATGTTTACCATTTCTACGCCAAGTAAGTTAACATTATTTTCGCAGACAGAGTTTTGATTAGAAATTTCGAACACATGAATCAGAATTCGAATCTTTTGTCTCATGCAAATACTTACACTTATCTGGATTAGCTTTCATAATATTCTGTTGCAAACTAGTTTAGCACTCGCTTTTACTCATTTTGCAACAGTGTCTCGATTATACTCGAATATACAAATCGTGATCACATTATAGCCATAGATATCTTAGAATTAATGAACTGTATCACCGCGAATGTCTATTGTTTCTATACAAGTATTTCTCCTTCCTCCTACATTTGTTAATTATTTAACTCCCGTTTAACAAATCCATAACTACTTTACTCATAGAGTTGTTGGTAACTTTTATCCTCCTGCCATTCACACTAGTTACGGTTACCGAATTCTTTCATATACTGCTATCTAACAATGGGCTCAAATTCCTCCTTGGGCAAAAGAACTTCAATTACAATGTTTTAAAAAGCATTTATTTTGATTTGTTGCTAACACGTTGCCAAATCTGCTAATTGGTGTTTTTAAGTACCTCTAATGATCTAATCTCATTTGTCTGTATTATTATCATTAATTGTTTTTATAGCTGAATATTGTTTTAACTTTGAGCTATTTTGTATGTATTTCTCTGTCTGCACCATGCATGTGTTTGCGCCATCTCGTGGTGAGTGTCGAAAGCTCACGCTCCTACTCTCCTCGAGGCTGATTTGTACAATTGCCAAACCGTTTCTGTTTTTATTATTATATTGTTGTTATCATAATGTAAATAGTTTAATGTTTTGTGTTGCAAATCAGCCAAATAAAAAACTATTGTATTGAATTGAATACTTGTACACTAACTCAGAACTTTAAATTACATTCTTTAAAAGATAACAAGATGATTTTTCCTATTCGCCTACATTTTCAAGCACGGTAAAATGTATACATTTTAATACCAGTAATACTGCAAAAGCATTTCTGATAATTAAATAACAGATTAAAATCTTTTTAACGGCGGGGGAGCCCAACTGTTTATGATATCGCAAATGAACATATTATTATTATTATTATTATTATTATTATTAGAGAGAGAGAGAGAGAGAGAGTGAGTGAGTGAGTGAGAGAGAGAGAGAGACAGAGAGAGAGACAGAGAGAGAGACAGAGAGAGAGAGACAGAGAGAGAGACAGAGAGAGAGAGAGAGAGAGAGAGAGAGAGAGAGAGAGAGAGAGAGAGAGAGAGAGAGAGAGAGAGAGAGAGAGAGAGAGAGAGAGAGAGATATTTTTATTATCTTGTCTTGTAACTGCATTGTAAATGTGTATTTCAAATATATACTATTTTTTGAACATAGGAAATGAAAGCTTATCACTGCCTAGAAGTTCAGAGCGATAAAAAGCACTGACGTCTAAATTGAGCTACTCATGGTCTGTGAAATTACTAGGAAGTAGCTTGGAGTTTTGGAACTCACAAACAAAAGGATCAGTGAGGTGTGTGTTCGCCTATGCATGAGTTTATCCCAGAAGCAGCGAAATGGAACAAATAAGAGGTGCGTTCGCCTCTTTCAGGGCAGCAAATTACTGATGTTTTAAGTACGTGTGTGTGTGCGAGCATATCTGTTTATCTCCCATTATAATACTCAATTGCTTACACTGTTTGCAAAGACTTCGTCTGATTAAAGTCTAAAATGTAGGAGTAGTAATAGAAAATGTTGTTTCTGTCTATTCTGTGCAAAAAATGGAACGCTGCTTACTTCACAGCCGGCTTAATTTGCCCGTTTTTTGTAACTTACATGCTCATACCGTATAAGGTAAGGCGCACTTATAAGATTCAGTAACCTAAACGTTCAGGTCTCTGACCTATTAATGGTGCACAGTATCACGCGTATTTACGTATTTTATATGTAAAATTAAAATAAATGTCGTTTTCTAGCTGTGTCTAGGAATGTGGGCGAATTAAAGGAGAACATTAAGATATATTACGAGAATAATCGTAAAAGAAGCAGCCAAAATGCCCTTAAATCTCAAAAAATTCGTTATTTTTCAAGAGTTTTCGTCCTCTCGGACTCTTAGCTGTATCTAATGGATGTCAGTTAATGAAGTCTGTGAGGAAGAAACCTCCTGAAAGAATAAAGAATTTTTTGAGATTTAAAGATATTTTGACTTTATTCAATTTACAATGGCAGACTAATGAAATGTAGTCATTGTTCCATTAACGTCAAGAGACAATTGTTTAATGCCCACAGCACACATCTTTACTGTATGTCCATTTGGTGATATTTTTATTTTTACAGTCTTAGGAAACTTAAGGTTACGTATAATGTATCAGCATGGAAGCTTTTTAACTTTTCATAATTATGATATGAGCACTAGATATATTTCTACTATTTTGATGTGATTCATAGGAAGTGCATTTTATGCAGTTTATATATTAGGTTCAACAAGAGTGAAAATTTTATATGCAAGAGCATTTTAAATAGAGATTTAAACCTTTCTTGTGAAGTGAGATGTCAGTGGCGAAGTTTGTTATATCGTTAATTATTATTTGTGTTATCTTCGTGCAAAATTTTATTGTATTCTTGTATTGACTTGTGATGTGCATATGAACTTTGTAAAGTTTTGAATAAAATATTAAATCAATATAAAAAATAGACATAGTACTTATATAAGCTAAAATAATACAGAATATGCTATTTTTGAAGTTTTTGGTTTTAACTTTCGTGCTTACTGGTAGTTAATTTATTAGTAAGCAATGCTGCAAGTTTGGAAGTGCCTGACAAATTATTGCACTCACAGCAGCTGGACTGGTTTTCATTTTAGGAATACGTGAATTAATTCACACGCAGAAATTTTATTTTGATTCTAAATTTTGGACTGCTAATGTTAAAAACAAAATTTTCAAATGTTTTCTTTGGGTTTTACATTTTGTTTCTTTATGGATGCCAAACTGTTGTACTTTGCATATCTAGAATTGGTGTTAACAAACCAATTATCCAGCTAAATTACAGAATGTAATAAGTTCGAATTAATAAAATAATTAACTAATTAACATAATTATTATTTATAATGGCTCAGGAATACGGTTGAAACGTTTCACAGTTATGCATAACGCTCTTACAAGCTTAATAATCTCTTGAATTTATGTATATGTTTTGTTTATAGTAACGAATGTAATTAAAAGGCGTGGACGGAGGATCTTTGAAAAGGGGTGTCCATATCTACTGAGTGTCTGGGAAGCTTTGCCCAGAAAACTTTTGAATTTAGAGGGTCGGAAATGGCATTTTTGTTTTACTTTTTCACTTTTACGCCACTGAACAAAACACGATTTTTACATCGTTCTAATCAACAAGTATCAGAATTGTCAGAAAAGTTACGTTCACTCAGTCGTTGTTTTGAAACGTTCTGACTAAACAGACAACAAAAACTAAACAAGTGATTGATATAAAAATCAGCTACGTGCAATACAAGCCGTCCAACACGCAACAAGGCTTTCTAAAAGGCCCTAGTGAAGGTGCAAGAATATCTTAGACTTTTGTAAATGACAGTATTACTCAGTTTTTTGCGTTATATGATTGAAAATCCGACCTAAATTATAAGTGAAAAAGTTCAGAAAAGCCTAACTGTACAGCAAACACTGAACTAAACAAATGAACGAAGAAGCGTCTCTCGATTTAGCAGCTCCAATCGGTGAAATTTTGCTCAGTACTCAGTACTAGATTTCATTTTAATGATGCATTCTCAATTGACGAGGTTGAAAATTAGCATGTTGTTAGTGTGCAAATTCAGTGAACATTTACAGCAGAAACCTATAAACGGTTCAAAGCTACAAAATGGGGCGGATCCGAAGAACTTCCTGCACCCTCCTGGATCTGTTAATTAGTGCATAATTTTATGCAGTTAACTGGTTTGTGCTTGTTAGGTGTTAACGAAAATTGTGTACAAAATATTTTAGATAAACAAATAAATATTTATCTTGGGTTTATCAATAAAGGTACATGTAATGATAAATGCCTACTCTTTTTTTGTTTTTCTGTTAAAATGTTAGGTTCTCTATCGTTTCGCTCACGAAATAATCGTCATGCAAGGAAAAATTGTTAAAAATTAAAATAGTTGAATAAGCACACAGAATTCTCCAATAATTATAAACATTTACTTTTTACATACTTGTTTATTTTCATTTGGTATTTTGTATTTTCAACATATCTATGTATTATTCTGTTATGGCAAATGCAATAAAATAAACTAATAAAGCTAATAAACATTCATTTCAATCTCTTGTCGTTGTAGCTGTTGGTTCGCAATTCGATTACTATTTTCTAAGTTTTTTAAGCTCGCGGATGCACTTTCTAAGTACAAGGAGGTAAAAAGATCCACTATTTCGCTCGTTCATGAATCACTTTTTCTCAATAAAGATCTGCCTGCCACTGTCGCCTGACGTGGTGAAAAAACAATTTGCTGTCCAAATTAACTTATCATGAAAGAAGACACTCGGAAAAAATTCTTGCCTCTAAGTTGTGGAGGTTTTTATGACAAGTCGCATAGGATCATTTGCAAAATGATTTACGTGAGTCGAGCTCTTTGGTTAACTAAATTTTATGATGCCTCGTGTATTGCGGACCTTGAGCCACTGCCTTATACTCCTACAGTTGTTTTGCATAAGTGTTTGTGATGTGTTAGAATGTTGTCAAAACTATTTCTTTAACAACATTTCTGCACGGCCGTCTGTCGTGGTTTACCATAAATTCACTGCTGTTGCCTTCAATGCCTTTTAATTCGTATAATAATCAGCAACCTCTCTCCAGGTAGCTGGACAAATATGCAGCATTTTATAATTAAGAATTTAGAAGTATTCAAAACCAGTAAAATTGGCTATGCCATCTGTGCAAAACGAACTGGAATCAAAACATTTACGCAGCATGAGGCAAAATGATACTTGCAGTTTATAATGGATAATTCAGCTGATAACATAATGTGAGAGCACTAACCTCGTGGTAATTTTTCGCTTGCGGCATTTTTTCAAAATTTGCGTCTTAGCAAGTCAGGCATAGACATCTTGCCATTAATAATTAAATGTGATTAAATGCTAGCGAAATTGTCTATAAATATTTCAAGATACTTTACTTTAATCACACATTCCGTTTAAAATTGCTTAGTTGTGTTGCTGTCAAAACAACTTATTCTAGTACAACAGTGATTCTCTAATTATTATTACTGTATTTTCATTACGATAAAGAGAAAGGGTTCCGTGTGAATGACTTTAATGGGCAAAGAAACAAAAGGTTAAATGAAGGAATAAGCGGATTAGTGGGGCGGTTTCGTTTTGGTTGGTGGTTGTGGGTGGCTCATGGTCAGAGAAGTGTTCTGATTAAGCTTGTGACGCATAGGCGTACGAGATAGGATCGGGGGGGGGGGGGGCGGCGCCTAATTTCCCAGGGCAAATGAATTGGACATTTTCAGAGCAAATAATTCGGTTTTGAAATTTCAAAATTTAAGTTGTTAATATTCAAAAATTGTTTACGTATTGCATTGCCTCTTTTTACTGGCTGCAGTTAAAATGTTTATTATTTTTAACTTTTGTTTTTAACTTTTAATTGTTTTTAACTTTTAAGGCAAATTGTTTTTAACTTATATTAAAGCTAATTATTTTAAAGTTACAAGTAGCGCCTGCTATCAATTTTAGTTCACTAAACCTCATAGATTCTTTATACACTTTTAAATAAATGCCCATCAGTCTACTGGCAAGACAATAGACATATTTGCAAAAGGAAAGCATAAACCATCACCATGATTTCTTTTGAATTTCTGAAACGTTAGGAAAAGTGTATCTGTAAGTATTGCATGTTTTGCACTTTCAGATTTATAAGTGTAAATACTTTGTTGTAGACAGTTTTTATGTACCCCGTTTTCTGCACTTATTTCGTAATCGCTTAAACTAAGAAAATTTTCAGGGCAATTCATTATACCAACCCCCCACCCCCACTTGTGAAACTTCCTCCTCTACGCCTATGGCTTGAGGTCTTTGGTGGTTGGTTTCTAGGCCAGAGAGATTTTTCACATATGTTTTTGAAATCAGTGCTAAGGACACCTAAATTTTCAGTAAGCTGGAAGTCAAACTGGCACAAATGTTTAGGAACAGTGACTGACAAAAGAGATAGGAAGAGAAAAAAATCTGATGTAAAACACATATACACTGTGCATATGCAGACGAGTGCAAATGTGGACTGGTTTTCTTTGTTTAGAAAGCCGAGCTGAACAAATATTCTTGTTAAACTGTTGCGTGAGGCTCATCCAGCAGCAAATGTTTTGAGTTGGTTTACTTAAGCAGGCTACAGTGTGCAAGACTTAATACATTTTGCCCCCCCCCTCCCTCTCTCTCTCTCCATCTCTCTCTCTCTCCCTCTCTCCCTCCCTCTCTCTCTCCCTCCCCTCTCTCTCTCTCCTCCCTCCCTCCCCCTCTCTCTCCTCTCTCTCTCTCCCTCCTCTCTCTCTCTCTCTCTCTCTCTCTCTCTCCTCTCCTCTCTCTCTCTCTTTCTCTCTCTCTCTCTCTCTCTCTCTCTCTCTCTCTTTCTCTCTCTCTCTCTCTCTCTCTCTCTTTTTTTCTCTCTTTCTTTCTCTCGCTCTCTCTTTCTCTCCCTCTCCTTCTCTCTCTCTCTCTCTCTCTCTCTCTCTCTCTCTCTTTCTCTCTCTCTTTCTCTTTTTTTCTACCATTAAAAACACCACACTTGTACTAAGTGATTCGCTGGAGAAGGTGAAGATGGAAAACCTGTAAGCACTCTCTACTCTAACACTTGAGTCACCAACTCAGCAGGTTTTTTTGCTGATAGTGCTTTTGTTACTTGGAAATTCACATATAGATATACGCATATCTATATCATCTATGTATGTGTGAGTACACACACACACTTACACTCACACACACACACGCACACGCACGCACACACCAGACACACGTATATTTTTACATTCTTTTTATTATTGGACGACTGCACTGCCATTTTGCAAATTGGTCATTTGGAACTGTAATCAATGCTTGTCTCATACTCGGATCGTACGTAGATGTGAACAAATATACATTTCAGTTATTTAGTATAATTGTTTTTTAATGATTTCTGTTTATTATTTCAGGCAGCTATAAATGATTCGGAAAGCAGTCACAGAAATCGAGTCAAAGAAACATCTAATCAGGAATCAGAAACCAAGAAGCGTCACAGTCACGTTGCTCTTTCATCAAAAACCACATGGGAGATTTTAGAGGATTTGTATTCGCGCCAAAAACTGAAATTAAGCTCGGCCGAATTGTACCACGTGGAATTGTTCACCAACGAAGAATTGTTCCAAGAAGTGGACATTCCGGCCGATGAGTTTGGAATGGTGGTCCCAAATATTGTCCATTACATCAGATTTGGAAATAAGCGCATGTCTTTCATCGAGATGACTTGTCTGAAGTCTGCGTGGAAGAACATTCATCCGAGTCACCTGTACGTGCATTGTGAGGAACCTCCTTTTGGAGAGTACTGGGACACAGTGAAGGATCTCCCCGGGATCGAGGTGAAAACCAGAGAGAGACCCAAATCGGTCATGGGAAATGCCATTGAAGTTATTGAACATGCAGCCGACGTGGCACGGTTGCAGGTCCTGATGGAATATGGCGGTATCTATCTGGACAATGACGTGTATGTTGTGAAAAGCTTTGAACCACTGCGGAAATATGAATTCAGCATTGGCTGGCCTAGTCACATGTATATCGGTAATCAGGTCATGGTGGCGTCAAAAGATGCCAGATTTCTGAAATTATATTACAGAACATATCTGTACTTGAACGATTCTGCTTGGTATTATAATGGTGGCGAGTTGCCAACCAAACAGATTCTGTACAAAAATCCATCTCTGGTACACAGAGAGCGTCTTAAGATGGGCGTTCATCCAAGTCTGATGTATTTCACGTTGATAAAACAACATCGCTGGGAGCGATTTTATTCAATACACTTATTCTACAGGCAGTTCCTTTTGGAGCAAGATGGACCCTTTGAGGAATACAATATGGACAGCATAAAACAGTTGAACACGTCGTTTGGTGAAATGGCGCGTCTGGTTCACTACGGTTCTATTGAGAAATTATGATAGACAGACACGAGAAATTCTTGTGCTCAGGAATAAACTCAACTCATTTTCTGGGGTCTAGCTGTTCAGGTCTTTCTGTTAGTTAGAATTTGCAAAATTTTAAATAGATTATTTCGTTTGTATTATAACTGTTATCGGGTTTCCAGACTATTTTTGAAAAATTACCAAAGGAGCTCAAACTCTAAAAGTTGTTCAAAAGAGACGTATTTCTCTTGTGGGTTCAATTCAGCATTGCTGTTTATTATTACTAATGGCCTGACGTTTTTATTTCAATATTTATTTTATACGTTATACAATGTTTTTATACAAAATATCCGTCTCTCAGCTCTTTCATATCAGAATTCTTATAGCTACAAAACTGGAATATTAACATTTAACCTTCTTTAAATAATCCTCTTAACATCTTATGCTTATTTTACTGTTGTCATGTAAATTAGAAAAACATAACATGGAAATCATCAGGTGCGATCGTATTGAATGGAAAATTATGCTGTAAGTGGTGGACTTTGTGGCTTTTCGTAAGCGCATTGTGGCTTTCTGTAACCACGCGCAGCTTAAACTAATTCAAACACCTGAAACTTACTTGAAATTCAGGCAAAAATATCACAAAATTAGCTGTTTATTTTTTGCAAAATTAATAGTGAGCTGTTTTTCTTCAGTCGATGAATGACGTCACTGGTGGAAGAATGCGCATTCAAAATGGGAGTGCTTAAAAGCCTGACATAATCGCGACTTTAAAGGGATTTTACTAATTACACGAGCCGCTTATAACAGTTTTATTACTGTATCGTTCTGACATTCTGAAATAAACCTATGTTCTCAGAAGGTTTTCTGTCAACCAATTTTAAGCAAATTTTTTTGTTTATTATGTTAGCAAAAAACGCTTGTGTTTCTAACAAATTGTTAGTTATCTCTCTTAGTTCTCTTGGTTATACAGTGTTTAATTTAACTAGTTCTTAACCGTAGGTGAATAGTTTTATTTATTCGTTTCTTGCAGCTTGTAGCAGCAATGTGCTTTTAAAACAGACGAAAAATAAATGTTTATCTTATCTTACCTTATAAAAACTAAAATAAAATGATATATATGAAACAGCAACAACATGTCGTAATACATGCTCTGTACGTGGACGATGTTTGTATATCCAAAAATGAGGAGAGGTTCATGAAAAAATTGTAAAAGATAAATGAAAACGACCAGAGTCATACGAAGCCCATAGGGCGCTCGCATAGACACATATTTCCGGGGGCTGGGGAGGGGTGTGTGTTTGATCCACTTTGGCCGAAAAATTCAGGGTCAACTTCGAGTCGAAATTGCCTCATCCCACATCCCACCCCATGATCAAAAAAATGCCCGGATTTCGGGCGCTTCATTTGGCGGTATGGAGAAATTTCGAGATTTCCTTTTATGAAAAACATTATTTCATTTTTTTCATCATTTGGGGGGAGCCCGAAAAATTTGGTGATTGTCCGTAAAGAATGTGCTAATCCGGGGGCTGCAGCCCCCCCCCCAAGCTCCCCGGGCTAATACGTCTACGGCAGCTTGAGGGTTACTTTTGCATTTTATCTTTTTTGTTCCCTCGCAGTTTTTTTCCAGTTTTTCCGCATCTGTTTTTTCACATGTGAAAACTTCGACTAATCTATAAATACAATTTGTTGTAACGTATAGTGATTGCAGCTGAATTTTTACCTAAAAAGCTGCAAATTGTAAAAAGTTTAAATCATGCTAAACGCTGTTTGTCACAATCATCGAAGCCACCGTAACTTTCGGACTGATTATCTTTTTTGTCTCATGAACATGACGTCACAAACTTGCGAGTGTAAGTTCATGAATTTGCAAAGCAAAAGTAGCATATGATTTTCAGTAATCTTTTCCATACCACTGGTGTTTGTACGGGTCATTTCAAATAGACTTCGCAAGTTAGAAAACCAACTTTTAAAGAAAGTAGCTTAGAAAATGAAAGTGCAAAAATAAATAAGTTAAAGCAGCAGACCGGTAATAAATCAAACATTAATTAAATTAAATAGTAGAAGTCAAGAAATTGTTCGGACACCATCTCGCTTATCCAGGATGCAGACATAGAGGATTATTTTCTCCAATAGTGTGTCACAAATTCCATTTTACAAAAAAAAATTCTTTATTTAAGTAGATGGGGTGAGGAAAGACCATAGGTCATCTAGTCACACACCTTATAAATTAATATTGTAATATCAAAAAAATGTGATAATACTGGCTGCAGCATTAGTTAAACATCTAGATGGAATGATCAACACACAGCAGTAAACAAAAGGAAAATAAAACAAATAGAACAAAAGTAAAATAATCAACATTTCAGTAATAAATGACAATATGAAAAAGGTCGAAATGCCAATCGTTATTATAACAATAACGGCATAAGTGAAGAAAAAACAATAGTAAACAAATGCTGATGATGAATAAGTATCACTATAAATCGTTAAGTACGAAATTAATATAATAATAATAATAATAATAATAATAAAAATAAAAATAATAATAATAATAATAATAATAATAATAATAATAATAATAATAATAATAATAATAATAATAATAATAATAATAATAATAATAATAATAATAATAATAATAATAATAATAATAATAATAATAATAATAATAATAATAATAATAATAATAATACTAATAATAATAATAATAATAATAATAATAATAATAATAATAATAATAATAATAATAATAATAATAATAATAATAATAATAATAATAATAATAATAATAATGTTCTTCTGTTTATAAAATTCTTGGCAACAAAATAATGTATATATGATTATGTAACTGAAAAAGAAATGCAAAAGCAATCCAGAGCGGTTAATTTACGTCAATGCAGACAATTTACTAATTAGACAAATTATGTAAGTTGGAAATAACAGATTTTCAGATTTTAGATTTATTTATTCCTAACATAATTTTATAATTGCAAATTACATGCAACATTAGTAATAAAATAATGTCTGATGTCTAGCGATATGCCTTTGTAAGATGTCACACATGAGCAAAAATATGAAAGGTTATTGTTACAAGGCGCTATTACTTTTATTTGGAACATTGGTATGTACATCAGATCAGCTCGTCCATACTGTCATGTAATTTGCTTGTCAGTGATGCGCTGTTGTGAAAACTCACAAAACACTATTGTTTGTAAACAGTATTTTACTTGAAATCGATTAAAATTGATTAATGATCATTTCAACTGGATGCTCAATTTTTTCCCAAGTTGAAAGTTTTGTTATAATTTCGTTTCACACAAAAGTTATCTTTCCTTGTCCCATCTTGGAATTGTGATTCTGCCGTTATGTATACAATAGGAAGGGAACCTGCGCCTATACTTATTGCACTAAAATTGAGCATTATTTTGTCACGAACACCGTACAAGAAATTTGCTTATTTGACATTTTTCATGACAATTATTGTTAATGATCATTATGATTGTCACGCGCGGCACTAACGCTAATTCATAATGCATTAATTATGTAACTAATACTCCCTTATATTATATTCACGCGCGACGTTAATGTAATTATATTAATAAACTATAAACGTATTAATTATGTAACTAATAATCCGTTATATTAATTGTTTATAAACAGCTATAATTACAATGTATACAGGTGGAAGTGTAATAGAGAGAGGGGAGAGAGAGAAAGAGGGTGAGAAAATTGTTTTTTACACTTCAGTAACGATGTAGTGGTATAATTGTGATACTGTGACTGTTTGTAGTGTACTACTATAAGTGAAATATATGTAATACACAGATATATATTAAAGTTTAACTCCATGAGTTGAAAATACAAATATATATGTTTTAAGTGATTGAATGGAAACCGAAGATTAAATAATATATATACATACATATATTATTATTTGTTTATTTGTTTATTTATTTCACATCAACACAAATACACAATTAATACATTAAAAGAAACAAAAAGTTATCAATAATTCAATGAATAACAAACAGTAAGATACATAATAGGAAGCAAATTTTGGAAAACATGATTTAAACTGTCTTCAGACGTAAGTCAACTTATGGTAAACAAAGATAGTGATATCACTACTTCCTTTAATACTGGTGTCTAAACAACGTTATGTACAGCATCATTACAAATATACTAACTTGACTCTCAAAACACTGTGGGGTTGAAAGATAAACAAGAGAATTATCGCTGTTGTATGTTGTAAAACTTCACAAGTTTTAAGATAAAAATTCAAATTTCAAATTTACCGCTGTGCTCACGTATGAGCTCTCGAACGTGTAAACGTCACAACTAAACACCTCTAAACTGAAAGGCACAGCGCCTATTCATTGTGCAACGAAATGCAGGCTTTAGTGCCCATCTAACTAACGAATGGTGACATGTAACAGCGAAAAACTAGCCGCGCGAACGCGAAATTACGTTTACGGGCAATAATTCTTTCACGCAAGCAGTTCTTGCAAACATAGCATATTCCGTTTCAAGAGTAGATTGCTTTCACCTATAGTTTAAGATTGGGTCCGGTTTTCCTTTAATCATAACATCATGAATGTGCATAACACGGCGACATCTACTGACAAGAAGGAGGAAGCAAAGCAAAAGTAACTTTAATACGTACATGTACTTTATTGCTTTTCACACACAAATGGCAGGTTTTCTGATTCATAGTGATCCCCGTAAGTAGCTGCGTTGACAGTAAAGAGGTAATTTTCACCAGTCCTGGCTTGAGGTTCCGCCCATCCTACACTGTACCATGGGAGGGCTGCACAGGCGTCCACTGCCATCCCCGTGGCTTCCCATACGTAATTTCCTTCATCTGCGACATCTGTCCCGCTTGTGAAGAAAGTTGTAGGTAGGTAGGAAAAAATGTAAGCCAGTTCTGAGGGCGATTCGAAGCTAACTAAATCAGCTCCTTTGTCAAAACACACCTGGCGGGCGTTAATCCAACCATTAACTCCTGTTGTGCTTAAATAATAGCAAGAACCTCGAAATTCCAGAAATTCCGATGGACAGTCGCCAATGTTACCTGCAAAAAATCAAATGTTAAAAATATATGGCGTCATGTAACTGTTAAATGTAAATTTAGAATTTGATGTTTCAGAAATTTCCATTAGAAAGAAAGCAGAATGATGATTGCATTTGTCGCAGCGCGGGAATATTGTAGGAATTATGTTCACTAGTAAAATTAATATATCACACATTATAAACAGAAATTGGCAAACTTACTCCTCTCGTAAAAATTGAAATTGAGTTTTGGAGTTTGGGCTGAGTCATTTGCCGCGTATGCACTGAGGTCACACTGGAACGTGTTGTCGCTGGGACCAAAGTTGAAACCAATGCACCATGGTTGCCTATTACACAGATTGGCACAACCAAGCATACTTCGAGTATATCTCGTCTCAAGTACACACTCTGACACGATTTTATCTATCAAGACCTTGCTATAAGCGGTTTTATCAGTTGCTAAACCAAGCCAGGCACATCCCAGCACAGAAAGCAGACAAGTTCCAAGATTCTTCCAAATCATCTCGTCACCAATAACGAATCAAGTGATGAAATTGATGTCTGAATCCATTGTAATATGTTCAGATGTGTTATTATCGCATAGCATTGCGCATTTAACGCTTAACGACTAATAAGCTTGACCATCGTGTTTACTGTTCGTGAATGAAAACCATGGAGACAATGTATGGCATGAAGCAACTCATTAGGAACTGCCTATAGATATTACTGAGCAACTATCAGCGTTAATTGTTAATGGAAGTACAGAGAATTGAAAAAAGAACTTTGCCAATGAATTTTATTGTATTTTGACGAAACGAGTTAAAATACAGTAAAGGCTGATTTAAAGGTCATTTATTGCATTTTGTAGACATTTACTTTATTAAGTTTGTCTTATAATTTTTGTAAATTTCAACTTTTTATTGCAAATGTACTATATGAACTTAGTGTTTGAAATCAAATAACCTACTTATTTATTGACTTACTTACTTATTTACTTCCTTCCTTACTTATATACTTACTCACTCGCTCACTCACTTACCTACTTACTTACTTATTGCTTACTTACTTACTTACTTACTTGCTTGCTTGCTTGCTTACTTACTTACTTACTTACTTACTTACTTACTTACTTACTTACTTACTTACTTACTTACTTACTTACTTACTTACTTACTTACTTACTTACTTACTTACTTACTTACTTACTTACTTACTTACTTACTTACTTACTTTCTCACTCACTCACTCACTCACTCACTCACTCACTCACTCACTCACTCACTCACTCACTCACTCACTCACTCACTCACTCACTCACTCACTCACTCACTCACTCACTCACTCAGTCACTCACTCACTCACTTACTTATTTACTTGTTTACTTACTTACTTACTTACTTCCTTACTTATATTATACTTACTCACTCACTCACTCACTCACTCACTCACTCACTCACTCACTCACTCACTCACTCACTCACTCACTCACTCACTCACTCACTCACTCACTCACTTACTTACTTACTTCCTTACTTATATTATACTTACTCGCACACTCACTCACTCACTTACCTACTTACTTACTTACTTACTTACTTATTGCTTACTTACTTACTTGCTTATTTACTTACTTACTCACTCACTCGCTCACTCACTCACTCACTCACTCACTCACTCACTCACTCACTCACTTACCTACTTACTTACTTACTTATTGCTTACTTACTTACTTGCTTACTTACTTACTCACTCACTCACTCACTCACTCACTCACTCACTCACTCACTCACTCACTCACTCACTTATTTACTTGTTTACTTACTTACTTACAACCCCCGCCCAAATATGGAAGAAACCGAAAGGAATAATCAAAAATTAACAAAACAATGAGAATGAGTATTTAATTCTGAGTAAAGAACATTTTTATTATGTTTGGTACCGTTTTCATTCGTATCTGTGACAGCCTAATTACACAGAGATACAACACATGTTGGTCTTCCAACGGGAATAGCGTGCCAGAAGTAAAATTATATTAGCCAAACCACGCAAAAGCATAAATTTACATTCTAATCAATAATGAGCAAACATTCTACGTGGATTTTCTTATTGTTCCTTTTAGATGGTAATAGACTAATTGCATATAAGATTTATAGTATATATTTTGTGGAGAGGGATAGCTGAATGGCCGCAATATATGCTGGGAGACAATAGAGTCATTCAGGTAGTTGCATTCACCATTCTGACCATTCTTCCGTTTAGGGAAGATGTTGCGCTTCTGAACGGGTAGCTGATAGAAACCTCTTACATTCAACATCGATGAACCACGTTCAGGTCCTACCATTCAACTATCCACATTAAGTAGAGTTTTCAGTTGTCTTTGATTTCAGGCTGTAGTGTAGCGAACTATATTAAAAGTAAAGAAAATGAGCGCGCAGAATCATTGCGTTTTAGAGGCAGTATCATTAGATTAGGGCTTGCTTTAAGGCTAAGCAAAAATTTGTGTGTAACAGTGTGTAATAGCAGAGTGGTTATAAAAATCGCGAAATTAATAAAATCTGTGAAAAGAGTTGTTCAGTATTTTATGCTGAAAGTCACGAATATCACGCAAAATGACGAATTCGAATCTGACGTTCTGCATATTTTGTTAAAAGATATTCCTTATTGAAAGAAATTCTAAATTAATTATTAGTCAGTTGTACGGAAGTGGTGCTGACAAACCACTGGCATAGCAGTGTCTAGTTTTTTGCAGGATTATTTGTCTTGAGGGCAGGTTTCTTTTATTTTAGAATTCTGTCAGCCCAATGTCTACAACAGACATAATGGTAATAATAATTATGATGGTGATAAAATTAGTAAGCTGGTGTCACTGTCTGACTTACACACAAAGAACGTGTATTCTAGCACAAGGTAACAATTTCCGAAACTCAAGCAGGAAGACATTTATAGAGGAACAGATATTACTGAAAATGGTTACCTCTTGTACAACAGTAAGTTTTTTTACGTAATATGTTATAATAATGGATACCAATGAAAATATTACGTTCAAGCAATTCCAGAAGAACATTAACTTGCAGATGTTAGAATGGAATCTGATACGTCTTTGGTCGACATCCCCACTTATGCCACCATGATTATGATGCTAGCCTCGAACATCACTCTTTTTACAGGTACATAAAAATTATTGCAAGGGCTACATAAAAATGCCAACTCAGTCCAAGTGTCATTTATTTGTATTTAGCTGAAAATTTAGATTTCATTAGTGACGTAATTACCAGTACTAATTTGCTAATTTCAATAACAATGAAAATAATGAAATAGGGTACTGAATTTAAACGCTGTTCAAGCTTATAAATCTTTCATTGGTGCATGAAAATATTGGAAAGAGTAACACACCAAGAGTAATAATCTGTCATATTAGAGCAAATTGCTATAATTATGTACCCCCTATTTCTGAAATTAGAGATAGTTTATGATATTTTATTTTTATTATTATTGTTATTTAAAGTAACGGCAGTTTCTGACTTTCAGCTTGCTAAATGCCAGTACTTACATCTAAATGTGGGTGTCAACTATCAAGTCTCAGAGGTCACGTGGGCAAAAAAGCATTTCGAATTAACGTTGATACTGCAAATCAGTTTTTTATGTCTGGTGGACTCCCGGAAAACGTAAACGGAATGAGAATGATAAATATCGTCTGTTTACGTTCGTGTGTACTGCTGCTTGTACCATTACAGTATTATGGTGCAGAAACTTTTTATTAAGCCAAGCAAGTCAGCCTTGAATGAAATTTTTGAATTCTTTCGCTAGTTGTCTGGGTTTTAATTTTTTATAACTTTGTTTCTCTCTAAGAGTACCAATAAGTAATAATGACAGCTTATTTTCCCCGCTACGGTGGTTTGTTGGATAGCGTGACAGGAAATTATAATGTAAATTGTGGGTGATTGAAATAATTTTACGTAATGATCGACTAACCTACGCTCAATCATTGTGTCCGAAATCTATTCGCTTGAATTGCCAAACGGTATGCGTAACACATTGAAAGACATGAAACCAAAGCTGATTGTCATCAAATTGTTTCCCTTGACAGTATTTTCATTGAGTAAATTCCTTTGCTTAAAGTATCGTACAATTACGTCTGGCATACATGTCACTGAGAGTAGTTAACAACCCTCAGAACGTATTTGCATAAAGTAAAAATGCTGCACCAATTTTTTTTATTTTTGTTTTAGTAAAGTAACTCGTGGTTTAAAAAGGTTGTTTTAAAGAGCTAAGCAATTTACTTTTGTTGTCGTTGATTGTGCAATGATGGTAGTATATCGTTAAGACATCATAAGTAGTATTATTTTTGTAGCATTCAGAATGTGAAGACTGAAAAGCCTGAAATACTGATAAGTTTAATTGCTCTCTTTCTCTAACAAAGAATTTATAGAAATTATTCTTCTATGCATACTTAGTCTTTACATAGTATACATATAGAATCTATATCTGCACGTGCAATCTACAGAATATTTTTCTCTTTTTCTGTAACAATTTCTGCCATTTTTTGCATAATTGTGTGTGTAGTTTTGGAGTGAGTGCATCATTTTGGTGAATACAAAGTGGTTAGTTGTTCACAAAAATGTATATTTATTGAAAATATGCTTTGGTTGTGTGTCACATAAGGACACTCACAGTAAATTTACATGTGAAATTAACATACATACAAGCAAAGTGACACAGTAAGGTGTTTTTAAAGGGTGGGCAGGTATATAATTATTTACTTAGATACACTATGTGTCACAGGAGATGATCAAATACTATTAGGTTTTGCATGTTGCTCCTTACATGAAGTTCAAATATGCAACTACAGTAGGACCCGGTTATAATAGGCTAGGCAGATAAAATGCCTTTTCTTGAAGTTTTCAATGATTTTGTCTCTTTGAAAGTTTTCTAAATTTTTACCAGCACTTTCTTCAAATATGTGATTTTTTCAAGATGCTGTATATAAATTTGGCAAGCTAACCTGTGTTCACTCTTCATTATACCCACAATAGTCCTTATTAGAAGATGGTAAAGATGTTGTGTCTGGTGACTGGCACAGGATGACACGGGATAAGTTGGCAAATATTTCAATAGAACATTCTTGGTAAGTGTATACGTTAGTTCAAACCTTAAGCAGGTATTCCTCTCTTTGTTTCTCTCCTCCCCCTCTCCCCCTCTCTCTCCTGTTTCTCTCTCTCTCTCTCTCTCTCTCTCTCTCTCTCTCTCTCTCTCTCTCTCTCTCTCTCTCTCTCTCTCTCTCTCTCTCTCTCTCTCTCTCTCTCTCTCTCATTCTCTCTCTCTTTCGCTCTCTCCCTCACTTCTTTATAATACTTTTGTATTGTTATTGAGGTCTTTTGTTATTGGTTCTCTTCCATGATCGTTTTGTAGTATATTGTGTTGGTAAAAATACATTGAATTGCAGGTTTGGAGTTCAAGTCTGTTTATTTTAAGATAAATTTTTTTCTGTTTTGACTGTTCCAACCTTAACACTTTGATAAGAAATATAAATGATAAGGCAATTATCCAATTAGTCAAACTTTGTAGCAGTTTAATGCTTGCTTCACCAGAGACAGAGTGCATGAAAGACAGAGTGTTTACAAAGCGACTGTCCAAAAGTTACTGCCTTTTTGTCAGCTTTTTAGTTACCTTTTTTAACAGCAAAATGCTTCACTGAATCAGGAAGCTGTTTTGGCTAGGCGACATTCATGATTTACTGCTTGGTACAGTTACTAAGTAGGTGTCCTAGTGGCGATAGTTTGTACAAATCAAAGAGCAGAAAATGCTTCAGAAAAAACAGAGAAATCAATAACCCTATAACAGTATGAACTATGAAACCCTGCAACTTTTTAATCATTGGTGCTTAATTAAGTAGTAGCAGACTTTACATTGAACTCTTTGGTAAACTTGATGTGTTATAACTGCCTTCTGTACAAATAAATAGAATTGGGTTTCTTTACCTGCCTTGTTTTTCAATGCTTGTTGATGAAGAACTTTAATGAAATGGGAAATCAGTCAAGTTCTTCAAAAAATGGCAAATATTTTCTCTGTTTATCACAGAAATTCATATTACAGTTGACGAAACATAAATGAGGAAAAAAGATTTCTCCTGGATGCTGAGAATTTTTAACAATATCTCTGCTTTTCTAGTAAGATGTAGTCAATGTTGCTTGATGGTGGCACATAAAGGCTGAGTAACTAACAGAGACATGAAATGTATCTGTTATGCTTAGCATGTGCCTTGGCTTTTCTTGCAATAGGTACGTCTGCAGATAAATGTAGCTTTGATCACGATAAGTGAAATTTTAATTAAAACTATCTACAGTTTGGAATGTGTTGTAGTGCTATTTTTCAATGTGAATTGTATTATCTGACAGTCAAACTTCAATTTAAGTTTCGATTTGTGAAACTAATTTGTTAACTTCAAGTGTATTTATAATTGAACAATTGAGTAACTTTCTGTAGATTGCAATTAATTACTTAGGGTGTAAAGCTTATATTTTTTAATAGACACATTTTTATTAGCGAAACAAATAACCATTGGCCACAGTTTGCAGTGAAAAAAGGTCTCAGGAAGAAAAAGGACATTACAGGCCATGTAGCTATTAGTAGGTGAATGTAATTAGGTAAATTTTAAGTAAGCTATTGTATTTAATGCACCGTTCAGCAGTTTGCAGCATTCCTAGTTAATATGGGTAGTTATGGAAAGACCAGTACCTATCTCATTATCATTACCAGTCCTGTAAAATCAGATACATTTCAAGGTAGAGATTCCACCAACAAAGTACATATAGCCACCTGAGTGGGAAGTAGTGTAACATGCGAAACCACTCACCAGCTGTTTTCCTGGCAGACACTCATCCATTTACTGTTTAGTGTTGCTTAACTCACGCGTTTCCTTGACCAAAATGTGCAGGGGAACCTGATTGGTGACGAGATCTGCATCTGCTTAACCTATGTTTTCTTATTGTAGTTTATGGTTTTAATAACATAACCCAGTGTGTACCAACAATACTAGTACTAAGTTCAGAAGTACCAAGTTCAGAAGTACTAAAACCAGGATTATGAGCTGGTGAGGTCTTTAATTGGAACGTCTTAAGTGAACAGAAATGTCTCTGTATTTTTGATATCAAATGGTGTGTTGATAAGACCTTTTTGGATGAAATTGATGTAAGTCAGCAGCTGTTCTCCTTGCAATTTCTTTTCTTTCTGCAGTGTTTCTTTGAAAACTGATTTTAATGGACTGTCATGTGGTAGTCGTATAACATGTCTTATCCATCTTAATCTTCTCCTTTTGATTTTATCTGTCCATTCCTCTACCTTGACTCTATTATACATATCCTGGTTTGATATTTTCTTTGGCCAGTTTGTTCTTAGAATGTTCCTGTAGTTTCTTCTTTGAAATGCTTCAATTTCTGATTTGTGTTGTGCTTTGATTGTCCATAATTCTGAGTTATAGAAGTACGCAGTTTCCACAAGTGCAGCAAAGATTCTTAATTTTGTTTCTAGACTAGCCCTCTTACTTTCAAATTTTTTTGTTAATTTAGAATATGCAGCTAAGTGTTAAGATTTTAAACTCAATCACTAAAGCACTGAACAACTGTGCAAGTGTTCACAGCACTGTGCCTGGCATGCGACCTAGGGCAAACTTCAACAGAATGCTGATGGCAAGTATATAAAAGCAATTAGGGGAAACCAGGTTTGGAGGGGAAAGAACCTAAAATGGAATAATTAGTTAATTCTGAATAGAAAAACTTGCACAAAAATAAAGTGGTCTTTCTTAAGTCACATGACTGATGATATGTCATGAAGTATGAACTTTTACTGATGGAGAAAGAAGTTATTAGCAGAAATGTGCATAGCAAAATGTGTTTGTTACATAAATCAGCTTAGTCTTGACTTTCTCATGTGCCTCACGCGCATATTCTGTTACTCATTGTTTCATTAAAATAGAATAGAGTTATATGTAAACTAAGGTAAAGTTAAAGTAAAGTAAAGTAAGTTAAGTAAAGCAAAATAAAGCAAAGCAAAGTATGTTTATTTTTAGTTAAAGGAGCTGATAATGAGAATGTAATGTTGTGGAATGGAAAGCCTATTACGGGGGACACGTTTACTTTTAAACATACGGATGATGGTGAATTTCAGTGCGGAGCAGTGAATGTTACTCACCCGACAAATTTGGATACTATTTCTTGGTATCTAGGTATGTATGTGTTTGGCATTTTAGGTTAAGAGTGTGTTTACTAAATCCAAACCGGCCCTACGTATTGCTAGCATTTTGTTCTTTTTCTCACCCTAGGTGGCATGTATATAATTAAGATACCTAGCAACATGTTAGGTATTACTAAATACGATTATTATTTCAACACGTAAGTTAGACACAACTTTCAACGTGCTACTTACTGCTTAACTAAGTGACCACGCACATTTTACTTACTGCTTTAGCAGGCGACCATACATCAGACTTACTTCTCCATCAAGCGACCATACCGACATATTACTTACTATTAAATTAAGCAACCGTAAAACATTCTACTTACTACTATAACCTAGCAACCATACAACACACTATTTACTAGTTAACCAAGTTACAATACGATATACTGCTTACTACTTAACAAAGTGACCATTCATAACTTCCTTACTACTAAATCTAGCAACCGTAAAAGTTAATATTGTATTTACTAATTAACCAAGAAATTTTACAAAATACTACTTACTACTTAATCAAGCAACCATACAACATTATGCTTTAGTACTACTTAACTAAGTGACCACGTAATATTCCACTTATTACTTAACAAAGCAAACAGACAAGGTTACATTCTATTTAACTACTGACCAGCCAACGTAGTACTTACAACGTAACTAAGCACCATATATATACTGCCCACTAATTAACTAACTAATCAAACATTAGATTCTTTTTACTGCTCAACCAAGTGACCATACAACATACTTCTTACTATTTAACCAAATGACTGTACAATATACTATTTACTATATAACTAAGCAACCGTATTCGTTACATTGTATTCGTTACAATACAATAAATTATTTTACTTACCACACATAATTACTTATTAGTTAACTAAACAGACTATTAATAAATGATTATTTTTATCATTTCAGTCGATCCATTAACAATCGAAGAAATTAACATCACAAGTTATTCCGAAAAGAGAGTTTCTCTGTATACTGATGGAGGTGAACGAAAATGCTGTTGGGTGGACAGCAAATTGAGGTATGATTTCGTACCAGAAGACGATGGTCATTTGCTGAAATGTCTACTAGAGAGTTCCACTGACGAAGATGGCGAAGGACGGGTCATAAATGGGACAACATTAGACATTCAGTGTAAGTCACTGAAATTTTCTAGTTTGTCGTGTTTGTGTTTTGGATCTAGTCAAAGATGGCTTAGCGACTGTTATTGTTAAGAACGTTTAAGTGTTTCTTGTTTCGTTTTTATAATTTGGACTTGTATTCTAAAGGTCCCTGGTTCAAATTCAGACTTTGTCGCATTTTTTTCACATTTCTTTGACTCTGTGATTAAGGGTTTAAATGACTAAACGAGTAATAATAATAATAATAATAATAATAATAATAATAATACTAATAATAATAATAATAATAATAATAATAATAATAATAATAATAATAATAATAATAATAATAATAATAATAATAATAATAATAATAATAATGATAATAATAATAATGATAAATTTATTTGGAAGTGTAAATACAAATACAATATCAAGAAACACTGGGAAAAAATAGATACTAATAATTATAATCATATGACAGCGTGCATATAATAGATGGCAAGAACCAGAATTAAAACTTGTTAGGTGCTTGCACTATTATAAAGACTTCCAAATAATGAGAAAAAAAGAACAAAAAAACTGAAGGTTTTTAGGCAATTTAAAAAATGTGGAGATTCGGCTCATGAGAATTGGTCACTATTATGTATAAATGGCTAAACGGCTTTAAATTAACTGCATAAAATGAATCCAACTAGCTTGTAATTAGTCTAGTATGAAAACCAATGGCTTGGTAATTTTGGATTGATAATTAGTAAGATTGCCATGGTCATAAGAGGTTGTAGAGTCCATGGTGGTGATCGTGAGAGTGGATGTAATCCAAAGGTTCATAGTTCAAACCAAGTTCACTTCCAACTTTTTAACATGCCCTTTCTTTTGGTCAGATTTGGTTTCAAAATTTCAATAAGCATGAGTTTATTCCATCTCTCACAAATCATTGACAAATCATCTTGAAATTAAAATTATAAATACGTTCATGTATCAGCGAACATCACTATTGTCTTGCGAAAGAGTTCTGTAAGTTTATGTATGAAGAGGGATGTCAGGGAATGATTGCTTCCCACATGCAGAACAAGATAAAAGTAAGGGATGAAAACTGTCATAACCATGAGAAAGGGCATTTTATTATGAATAAAAAACACTTATCTTAATGTCTAGTTTTGCTGTTGTTTGCAGCGCTGACAATCACAAATGGACAGGGATGTGTAATTCACATTTTTTTTGTATATTATTTAGATACGAGTATACAGAATTGTCTATAAAGCCGCAAGCTGATTAACTCAAAATTCTTCTGTAGAGGTATTAAAAAAATCAATAGCTATTCCCATCCATTACAAGACAATTTAATAAGATACACTTATAATTATAAAAAGAACATTACCTACTTTTAATGTGGATTGCAAATCACGTTAGTTTCTCAATGGGAATGATGATTCATTTCATAAGAACTTCGTGGGTTTTCGATTTCTGACAGTAAGAAATGAAAGGAATTGTAGAAAACAAATTAAATAAAAAATCACATATAGTTTAAATTGCACTGATGTAATCGTGAGAAAGAGCATTTAATTTTGATATTACATAAAAAACAGATTAAATAAAAGTATTTCATCGATTAAAAATTACATTTATGTCATTAACTTTTAAGTCATGCAGGGTTATCATTTCCTGATACCCTGTACAATGCTTTTGCAGATTTCTTTGAAAATGTTGGAATTGAAGTAACTGGTGGATTTCAGTACGTAAGTGAAGGTCAACCTCTTGAGTTGAAGTGTATAACCAAGGCTAATCCTCCAGCAAACATATTGTGGTCTCTTCCTCATGGCAATTTTGATGTAGGAAACACCGATGTCTACCGTTTGAATCGCACTTTCAAAGAGCACGCCGGAGAGTATTATTGCACGGCTAACAACTTGCTCGGAAGTGCAAGTTCTCGTGCATTGCTTATTACTGTTGATTGTGAGTTCAAATTTGCTTGTATTGAGTTAAAAGCATCAGAATGTTTTGATAGAAGTTGATAGAAGTTATTTATATATCCAATAAATGCATGAAGGCAATACTAAATTAGAAAGATTGAAAAGCTTTTGCAGCTTCACTGGGACTTGAACCCCTGCCTGCTATTGTCTGCATGGGCAGCTATGCTAAAAATTCTATCAGAGAAGCACGTTATATATACAGGTTGTCCCAGCTGTCACTATATACTTCACATTTTCTATGTGTTTTTAACAAACAAAATGTTTGCAAATTGAGAAAGTCTCTCACAGCCCAAGAGTGAGGAGGACGGACTGCATCTTGTTCAAAATTCAAACTTCAGTTGATGATGGAAGGACCCGGTGCCAGGCTGGATTTGTACCTCATTTCTGATGTTAGTGTCATCACCATAGCAACTGCTTTCTAGCCGAAAAATGTACTTCCAGCCCAAAGGTCCCTTTCAGTTCGTGTGAGAGCTTGCTCAGACAGGAGAAACATTTAAAAAGAAAATTAGAAATCAAAATGAGTAGTATCAGACCCCATTTGAGACACTTTGTATATATTATACGCTGACGTTTTTGAGTTTAACACATCATTGCTGTAGAGTCAGCTCTAAAGTTGCCCATGAAAGTCTTTCTTGCTTTTCTATAAAAATCTTTGAGAGGCTTTTTATTCTTCTTTTATTAGTGGTAGACTATTTGTTTGCAACAAGCTGTCTAACAACTTTACCATCTGAGACAAAATTTGCCTGCATACGGCAACTTTTGCATGAAGCAAACTGTAGCTTGAGTAACCTCAGTAAACCAGTATTAGATGCCACGCGAATAAACGACTGCTTTTTATTCGTGTGATCTGGTTTTGCCTGATACGAATTCTTTACCAAGAGCCACAGAGTGCGCAGACAAGGACATGATGAGTTTACCTGAGACACAGTTTACCTGAGAATTTGAACACATTTAATAAAAATCTGTGTGTGACAAAGTTGTTAAAACGGCATTTATCCTGTCCGCTGTCGAGACAAAATCTGTATCAAACAATTGAAACGAATTGTTACAAACAGATTTTGCCTCGTTTGTGCACCTTGTATTAAAGCTCTTTAGTCTGTTTTCTTTGGCATCGTGACATGAATTCTTGTATTTATTTATCAGAGACATTAAACATGTTTTCCACCGTGATTTTGATTTAAGTTTGCGCTTCAATTTTCAGCATTTTCCTTAAATTTGAGAAAAGTGTTGATACCACAAGTACGTCCCTCCCCTACTATCATGGGTAAAGGTGGTGTTGTTGGATTGTGTGCTGTAAGGAGAAAATCTCAGGATTGCTCTGTTATGTTGACTGGTAGCTCAGCTGGCGGAACATGGGAGTAATAATCCCAGGTCTCCGGTTCAAATCCCAGCTAGTCAACAATTTTTAGCGTTTCCTTTCTTTTTAATGATTTCATTACCTTTAACGGGTAATAATTATTAAAATAAAACGCAGTTGTTTATAAACATTCTGGCAATCACATTCATAATCTAATTAATTAATTAATGATTATTTACAAATATATCATCGTGTTTACAGACTTCATAATTGTTTCAGCACCGTGCCGCATAATCGCGGAAGAGTTTGTCTGGCTTAATTTGTATGAAGACTTCCGCTACACGTTACGCATAAAAAAGAACACGACAGCACCTTTCGTCAGACTCTTCTGGACTGCAGAGAGGAAAGAATTGCCAGAACTGCATCTGAATATGAGCCAAGATGGGCCGTCGAAAATGGACAACATTGAGTCAAATATTGTCAAAAAATCAGAAGGGGGTAAATTTTATCTCCATGACTACGAGGTTTATTTACTCATCAAAAATGCTCAAGCAAAAGACATGCAGAGGTACACTTTCCATGCCGAGACTGAATCAGAATTCTGCACACATCCAGTTGATTTTCTTTGTAAGTACAACAGTGTAACAGTAAGTTTCAAAAATTTTTCTGTACATACTGTTTTCATATGCTAATTTCTTGCGTTAATACTTCATGCAGTCAAATAGTAAAAACATTGATTTTCCTGTTGACAAAATTTGCAAGAAAACATGAGTGCGACATTTAATGCTAGCATGTATTTATATAAGCTTATCCTTTTTTACAAATGGGCCTCCACAAATGTTATGCAGCCACTGTAATTTAGCAAAATTTTTAATGATTCTGTGGAAACTATGCACTGCTGAGCCTTTAAAAGGGTAAGGGACGTATAGGTTATGTGAGAACTATGTCCAATTTGATTTTCAGCAGGAGCTGCCCTGAGGGTACCTGCAAGTGAGGTAGTTTTTGGAACTTTAGGTAAATGCTTCCTGCCAAATAGGATAAAACTTCTAGGGAAAGCTTATACATTGCTATGTTGCTGCTGAACTAAGAATAGCTGAGGCAAATTGCATAGCCAAGTGGTCACAACTTGAGCTTGGGGACTGAAGTTAAGAGTGGCAGCGAGATTGGTTAGTGAATGGATGGACGATCACTGGGTTCAACACATTTTCAGAGCGGTTTTGTTCGCTATGCGGAACTGGCTGTTTACTTCATAGATAAGGATGTTATCTTATCCGAGCATGACTTTGACATGTCTTCCAGTTCAGTGCTTTATCTTATGGCACGTTCAGACATAGAGATTTCTCTCGCAACGTCTCTTTGAGAATAAAGTTGCAACATGTGAACGAATTGGCAACTTCTCTTGCGACTTGTTGCAATATGTGAATGGCTTAACATCTTCTCTCAGACAAAAGTTGCACAACAATTGCGAGAAAAGTCTCTACGTCTGAATGTGCCATTAGAGGCATAACCCTGACAACCTCAGCTAGATTCTAGTTGTAAATTGACAAAGTTAAATTATTAAATAACCTTTTGCTTAACTTTTTATGGAATGTTAAATATTTTGTTGCAGTTGAGCCTACGCTGAAACCAGAGAGCGAAAATAAATTTGAGATTGAATTTGGCGCCGACCTGCAAGCGAAGATAACGTTTTGTTGTTCCCCGAAGTACGAGGAGGCAAGGTGGGAGTGGTTTGGAATTCACAGCGTTGATGTCGATGTTCACACCGGGAAGGGAACATTTGATGCACAGATCTCTACGCGAGTATGGCTGATAAAAGAGGGCACTGATATATTCACTAATACATTCTGTTACAAAGCCATGCTGAACATAATCGATATTCACGAAGAAAACATGGGAATTTATAGGTTTCGCGTCAGTAACAGGAAGTATCCGGATGGGATAAGAAGTTTTCAAGAGTTCGACATTTTCGTTCTTGTAACAGGTACTAGTACACAAGTGCAATGTAATGCATTGTAAGAGAAAAAACATTCTAAGGTTATCAAAGAAAATTATAAAACTATTGTAAAAGGGAATCAGTGGTGATTGCCTGGTCCATTTTGCAAGTAATTTCTGTTTAACATGTCACTACTATATTATAATTTTATTTAGGATTAGAAGTTGATTTATTCCAAAAGCCATAGTACAAAGACAGTAATATCTTATACGAAAATACACAATATAGAGATAAGGGGCCATCCACATAATATAACAATATCAAGTTTAGGGTAGGTAGGTGGCAGGAGACATGATAATGCCATTACAACACAAGATAGGTAGGTGATTTAGTCATCATATCGTTATCTGACTACGCTTTTTTCAACTTTACGGCCGTGAGGAGGAGGAATCTCCAGAATGGGTCGATGCGAATGAGTTCTGTGAATTATGGCTGACACTGCCAATGCCAGTAGAATTCATTAATGGTTTTCCATTAATTAACACAAATGATGTTGCCTGTCCTTGGCAGGAGGAAGAACAAAATGTACAAAAAGCTACATCAGTGTGATATCAATATAGGGGATAAGTAGATGGTGGGGTATATGATAACGCCATTACAACGCAAGGTAGGTAGGTCCTTCTAATCGGCTATCCACATCGTTACTTGCGGATGGCCCTAACGTGAGAAATAATCTTAAATAAGACATAGCCTAATGATGAATTATGATGAACAGCACAGATGATTATCGGCTCAGATCGGAAGGCAAACTTGTAATGCCTGAGCCAAACGGGAGTGCAGGAGATGCACGATAAAAAGGAGGAAAGCTGAAAGGTAATGAGTGTGAAGATGAGGTGAGAAAGATGATGAAATAATGGAGAAGGACAAGATGTAAGGATTAGATTTGTGTTAGAATTTTAATAATATTGATAAGAATTGTTCCTGTATTTCAACAAATTCTAACCTTTTAAGCGGTTAGGTAGATTGAATGCTGTTTAGTCAGTTGTTTGGTCAGTTTGTTTGCATTGTTCAGTCAGTTGTTTGCATGAACTTGGTTTTCAACATGTGTGAAGTTTGCTACGTAAAGAAAGCATTTGCATGTTTTTTTAGTTTTTTAAATAATGTGTTGCAAAGTAATAATAATTAGGCTACTCACCTATGAAATAGCTATGTAAAGTGGTGTATATTGTGAACGTGATAGTCTCATTTTTATCCTCTTTGTTCCTTTAATAAGTTCTTATCCACTCTTTTGTACTGCAATGTCACAATAGAGTTGCTCTGTATTCTAATATTTTTGCAAAAAGCAGATTTCGTGGCAACTGCAAATGGTGTTCTAAATGACAAATCCATTCAGTTTGGCAAAAAAATCAATAAGCAAGTAACCCAATGCTTTGCATTCTTGACCAGTTTGTGTAATAAAGTGTTTGTCACTGTTATCAGGTCCCAGTCACTCCATGGTGGAAGTTGGCATGGCAATTGGAGTCATCGTACCGTGTCTTGTGGTCGCCTTCATTGTGGCTGTTCTCTTGTTTGCTTTTATAAATAAAGGAATGTGCTTCACCACTAATGTTGGTAAGTTATTTAACTGTGTGAGTCACAAAATGTTCCATCAAATTCAATGTAAATGCGGCTAGAATAAAGTCAATGAGAACTAGAAAAGCTGAATTGTACAGAGTAAGATTACTATGACAATCAAACTACAGCAAAATTGCCGAGTCAGAGATCATCATAGCTGACTTAGCTACTACTTACAGCCTTACAAAGAGCTAATGTTGTTACTTAATGTTGCATGACTTAGCAGATTGATAATTTTGGGAGAAACAGTGGCATTATTGTCTAAATTTAATGTCAATTGTATTATTGTGAAAATCTGTAGAGTTCTGTATCTCTCATATTCTTTGCCTGTTTTAATGCTGAAGCCGATACAAGCAATTTTCCTAGATCAACACATAGAAAAGAGGTATTCTGGTGCAGTACTGCATATCAAATTCAGGGGGGTTCTAGAAAAATATGTTTATCGCGTCATGTCGAAAAAGGGAACGCACGTCATGTCACGCACGCAAAACACGTGGACAATTTGTGGCTTCACCCATGAAACAAATGAGCAAAATATTAAAAGGGAAGGATGCCAGAAGTTTTTTTGCCTCGGGCACCACAAGCACTTGCTATGCCACTATGCGAATTGCTGTATGTTATAGTTAAGAGAGATTTAAGATTCAAAAAGACGCAAGGGCAATTACGAATCGCCTTACTGAAGGAATTTTTGCCTTACCGTATATATTCGCATATAAGCCTACATCGCATATAAGCCGACCCCCTAAAACTGCTTTAAAATGGCCAGATTTTGCAAAAACCCGTATATAAGCCGACCATCAACTTTTAGCTTGAAGTCAGCAGTATAGGACATACGTTTTCTTTTTTCTCCAGGCATGGTGTATTGCACAAATAATTTTACAACTAAAATTATCAAAATTCAGCACACTTTTAAATTCTGTGGCCGCGTGCTCACGTTTGCCTCATTGGTTTGCTGTTCCTCTATAAGCCACGTGACCCTCGTCTCCCCACGCGCTGCCTACCAATTGGCTGATGACGTCGGCTTGGTTACGGCTCGCAACTGGTGACACACAGTGGTGTATTGCTAAATAAAAAGTAGGTGGACGGCTAGTCTCAAGACTTACCATTTTACATTCACAAATTTGAAAGAAATTGAGTCAGATAGCGATGAAAATGTGTGGCTGGAAAATTGGCATTAGTGTCTGTCCTTGTGTTCATTTTGTTTCATGCGCATATAAGCCGACCCCCTGATTTCAGTATTGTATTTTATAGTTCTAAATTCGGCTTATATGCGAGTATATACGGTAATTTATTTTAACAACCAGCTTATATCTTCTGAAGTATCTCATCGTGTTCAGAATATATACGCATATGAGTAGTATGCTTTAATGAAATGTATAATTATTATTATACATTATTTTACGTGTATTGCTAAATTTTCATACAATTTGTACAGTAATTTTTATTTGAATGCTTCAAGGACTGTAAAATCTCTGAATCTCTAAAACATTTTATTATTTTTCAGCCCCATCTTTTATTTAAATTTTATTACTATGCTTAATTGTACTGTATTGCAATGTGTTGAGTTCATTTTTACAATGCTTTTTGACTTCTTGTTTTTCATTTGTAATACTATTTTCTATTTTTAGTAATTACTAACTATTCTAGGAACATATTGGAAATAACATTATGTTTTACATACGAAGTAAAAAATATATTTATATTCAATTCTATTCTAACTCTATTGCTATAAAGATGCAAAGCCACAAAATTAGGCTATTAAATCTGGTGCCAATTAATTAAAAAATCGCACTTCTAAAAACAACGAAAAAAGAGAAAAGCAGAAAGTTTTAAACTGCCACTGCAGGTTCATCTTCATTTGAAAAGGGATAAATTTGCGTAATCCAAACTCTATTTTTAGGTTGTAATTTAGGTTGTTTTAGGTTGTATATTGTAAACCCATAAAGATATCACACTAAAAAGAACGTAAGTACGTAGAAAAACACAGAGACACAGCAGATTAGAAGCTCAAGGGAGAAACACAGAAGTATAAAATCATTGGAAGCCGTCGCAGAACAGAGTGGAACATAATCATTAGTGAATAAGCTTTTTCACAGTTTTGTTGTGTACATGCGCAGTTGCTGTAGGTCAAAGGTTAAGTGAACCCCAGCAACACGTCTCTTAACTACAACCGTCACATGACGTGTGAGTAAAGTAAAGCCAAATGCCGCATCATTTCACTAACGTCGTTGTTTTACCTGGACCTTACTTAATTATGTATTAATCCTGCATAGAGCAATTTACTAGCAGAGTCTTGTTTGCGAACAAGAGAAAATGAACTAGGTCAGGTTCTAGCTAGCTATTAAAACGGTTACTCTTACAATAACATGGGCTGCGAGGCATTGTCAAGTATATACAAATGCATTGTCTGGTTCACTTAGCCTTTGACCTCATGATCATCATCAATCGCTGGAACTGTGAAAAGGCTTATTACCTAAACATTTGACAACGAGGCGACCTTTTATACATTTTTGTTGCATTCTAAAGAATTTTGTTCTGTCTTATTCTGTAATGCTCTTGAGGGAGTTCACAACATTGGAAGTCAAAGTTACACCTTCTGATACTGGTCCAGTGGAGGTCTTCTGAAATGGAATTTCTTTAACTTTGTGGGCACTTTTTCTTGTTCTGCATCTTTATTTGCTTTCTCCTAAACTCCAAGATAATACCAGAAATAGATCATTATTGAATGTCGTTTGTGTAAACAATTAGTTGGTTTATTATATATTGTTGTTAGAGAAAACAGTTCTTGTACAAAATGTGTTAATTTCATGTTTTGCATTTAAATTCATTGCTGTTTATTTACAATAGTAATTTTTACTATTGTTTTCTAGTTATGTGTACATTTTTGTAGAGTCTCCGATGATGTTTATTATAACATAAATGAAAGGTACAGTTACATTTTTGGTTGTAAGACACTGCACATTTGGCACACTGTGGTTTGGCTATTTTAGTTAAGCTAATGTTTCTGCAAGAGGCATCCATCGCTAAAACGTTTGCTTGATAGACGAGTTTTATTTCCTCTACGTATTTTTTAATATCTCAGGTAAAGGGAGAGCTCGGATTGGTCGAGTGTCAGCTATATCTGAAATGTCAAGTAGATCGACTGTAGAATCCTTGGGTCAACCCGTCACTGTAGAATCATCGGAAGGCGTAGCTGAATCAGACGCTGTAGTAGCTTCAGTAGTGGCTTCACCTTTAGTGGCTTCAGCAGTGGCTTCACCTTTAGTGGGTTCAGTAGTGGCTTCACCTTTAGTGGCTTCAGTAGTGACTTTGCCTGGCACCGCCGTAGTCAGATATGCATCTTTATCAGGTCAGAGCACTCTGTTCTTTCTCTACTGTGTTTTTCTCTCTCTTGCTTGTGAAAAGGCTTTAGGTATTCATTTTTAGCTGTTGCAAATTTACTGCCATTTCACTGCATCTTTGAAAAAATATGTGCCAGCAAAAACACTGTTGTTGTTGTTGTTGTTTTTATTATTATTATTATTATTATTATTGCTGTTATTATTATTATTATTATTATTATTATTGCTGTTATTATTATTATTATTATTATTATTATTATTACTATTGCTGTTGTTGTTATTATTGCTGTTTCAAGGCAGGGGCACTAGTAATTCAAGTCACTAAAATTGCTATAATTCTGTCGTTTTTTTACAATTAAGTAAATGTACATGCTTGTCATGTAATCACTAGGGAAAGATGACTGCTTGCCATTGACACAGTACGACTGGCATCTAGTAGCAGTATTAGCACTCAGTGACAAAATGTGCTTATTATGTTGATGTTCGCATCTTTTCAAGATAAATAGTCAGTGGTAATTTGCCTGATGAACCACCGGTAGAAGCGGTTTATCTGGTTCTGATCCACCCATTTCCTAATTAGTATAGCGTTGATTAACTTTGTCATGTGAACACACACCACAACACACTTGTCAGTGTTTGTTTACTTACAGATCAATCAGCTGCAAGGAAACCATCTTATGACTGCAAGTTGCAAAATGCAGAACAAGACTGGTAATATGTCGTAACTCCCAAGAACAAGGATTTATCTCAAGTTATTAATATTGCCAGAATTTGTAATATTCTTCATTTTGTTTACTACAGATCTTGGTAATACTGCATATTGTTTCTGATGCAATATTGTGTGTAAGTAGTCAAGAATATTCTTGAATGTCTTTAGAGACTTTTTTGTTATGTTCCCTTTAGTTTCAACGTCATTTTCTCGTAATTTTTCATCTTCATTGAATGGTAATGACACTACATGTCTTGTACTGAAAAGAGACATTAAATTGTAAAACCTATAGAGCGGCGAATCGTTGATGAGTGCTTTAATACCTTGTATGCCTAAAACCTACGAAAGTTTTTGTGTGAGTTAAATGGATGATGTCGAATGTGCAACACTTTTAAGTGGTATTTAATTTTCTTAAGAAAATGATAGGTCTGCACTACTTTTGATGAGAATTTTTAATTGTGCCTGATTACTAATTAGACTGGTGTTTACTTCAGTTGCTACTATGGTTGAGTTAGCAGCTAGCTAAAAGAATTTGATCGTCCATAATAGTTCATTTGTTTGGTTAGTTACATACATCTAGTTATGGGTCTGTCAAAGGATAGATAATGTTGGCCTATCGTTTCAATTACAGGAAAACAATGCAATAAGAAAGTGGTTAGCTAGTGTTTCAATTACTAATAAACTGCCATGTGGTCTGTTATTATAATTGTTATTATTATTATTGTTTGTTATAAACTAGAGACATTAATAGATTTTTTAGCTTTTTTTATAGATTGTTTTAAGTATGTGTATCAGACAAACAGTTGTTAATTTACACATATTTTGCATCTACATTTTGTGAATATGTTAGTATAAAACAAAACTTATACTTATTACAAAGTTATTTATTAATTTTTTTCTATTTTGTTAATTTGTTGATAATCAGTCCAGATTCCAGAGAACGTCACTGGACATTTGCTGACATTTTACAAGAGACTTCTGACGTCCTATAATTATAAAAGAACATAAAAAGTTCATAACAAACTTAAATACATGCTTACGAAGTTTAACGTGGAGCTTTTCAAATTTTTGTAGCAGTAGGCGGCATAGTGACCGTAAGTAATTCACTGTCCTAATTTCGTTTCCATGGTGATATTGTTGTGGGGCGACTGCTACCACGTGGTAGAATGCCACATGAAATGTCTTATTTTTTATGTTCAGTGAGAAATTTTAAATGAAATAAATTGAATGCATTTTAATAATAGGCCACGGGCAGTGAAATTTTAATTGTCACAAATACTTCACTTTTTGCACTTGCAGTTCTCCAGATGGATGCGAATTTAATTCTATAAGTGACTATAACTCTCCTCAGTATTAATAACTATTATTGGGTAACGGAATGATTATTCTTATTATATTAATTTTGTTTGCTGCTTAATTATATATTTTATATTAGGCAAATTATCAGCCGGACTTCTTTTGCAAAATACGCTCACGCAGCCAGGTTACATGGTTTACTTTACCTAAATAAATAACCACCAATAAATAACCACCGCTGATAAATAACTGCAGTGTCGAATAGAAGCAAACCTGAGTTATAGTATAAGGCCTATGCAAGCCAGGAAGTGGTCGATCCAGTTTGTCATGCCTAGCTAATTTAACTGAATTCAACTCAACTCTAATTTCGTTCTGATTCAAAGACTATGAAGTGTGATGATTATGATAATTCATTTTAATTGTGTGGTTGCATAGCGAAAACATCTATAATTGTCCATAAGGAATTAAGCTTTTCTAGTTATTCACGCATCCTAAATCTCCATTTCATGAGGACCATTTTAATACCAAGCTCATCATTTATGTTATTTCTAAGCTGAGATAATCAGTGCTGAAGTTGAGGTATGTGCTGCACACTGAAAAACATAATCTTGAGAAAATCGCTGTTACAGTTTGCGATTGTTTTTTGTTGCACTTCTACAAAAACACTTAGCAAGCGAACAAAAGTGTGGTTGCTACGGACTTTGCAAAAGCACATTGAAGTATGCTTAAATCCAGTAGATGACTCTTTCTGATGAGATCTGACAGCAGAAAAAACTGGAGGCAAAATGAATGCTACTGCTAGCTGCTATTGGAGTTTGAAAATAGTGAGGTTTTTCACAATGCAGCACTAGTTTTTAGACAAAGAAGTGGGTAGATTGTGATAAAATTAAATTTTTATTATTTTTGAACCTTTTATTGATTATTTGATGCTAGAATGTGAATGTCCCATATATTTAGCCGTTGTTTTTATAAAAACAATTCTGAAATTGACATTTGACCTAATTTTTGGTACATTCTACTTTGAAGCATCATAATGTAGTGTTAACTATGCCGACTTATGGACAGGTTTAGTTTGCAAGCACAAAGTTGTCAGTTATTCAAGGTTATTGTTTCACTAGATGTAAGCTATAATGTTCACACTCTTTTATAATAGCTTCCAAAGTGGGTGCTCTTAATAATTGTCACGACAAAATTATAAATTTCTATGTAAAGTAATTTGAATCCTAATAATAGTCAAAAATTATTCATTTGTTTCTCAAACCAAATTTCACGAGTTATGGTACATTTTATGTTCTATTTTTACTGTTGCACCTTCACTAATTATTTTAATTTTGCTGGTGTGTGGTTATATGTACAACATTCAAGGCTACAGCGTCAATGATGGCACCATTCTGGATAATCCACATGTGAAACGAAAGGTCTCAATCTTTTGTCATGTCATCTCACTGATGTTTTACTTTTAGTCAAGGACACCATGAGGAACAGGAGGAAAGTTTAAAAAATGGCAGTGTTTTACACGTTTTTTGCAAGACTCCTAATTTTAAGAGAATATTTGAATAAACCAATTCAGCTTTGGGTATAATATGCATATATATATATATATATATATATATATATATATATATATGTACTGATATATATATATATATATATATATATATATATATTGTTGCGGCCACGCTTAGTCAAGGTTGACTTTGCGCATGCGCAAAGTCACTTGCTATAAAAGCGGTGAGCACGTAGGTTACTACGTCTCTGTCGTGCTGTCATGTCCACCATGCGTGCTGCTTTTTTCGGTCCTTAACAGGATTGTCGTTTTGGGTAGGTACGGCGTAGTTTGAACTTGATTATTTATCTTTTGTATTTCTTTCTTCTGCACTCCGTCCTAGTAGAATGCAAAGCGCGCCAACGAAGGCTGACTGCTCAGCCGTCTTCGCGTCCCTCGACCCCCTGGCAGCCCCCAGGGGAGGGCTCCGCAACACTGGTGTCGAAGTTGGGGATAAGAATTCTCAGTCCGTCGAAAGGACAAGTCTGAGTGCATGTCTAGAAACTGCTTCTTGGGCTGATTCTTTAGATTCGTGTTCTACTGCTGTTAACCTAGCTAGCCAGCCTAACCAAGTGACCTATTTACCTGTAGCCTGTACACCTTATTGAAACTGTAGCCTTGAATGTTATACATACAACTATGAAAATCTAAATTCCTGCTCTGACCATTAGCCATTTTGATGATAAGTCATTTGAAATAAGTTTAGATAACACAGCTTAAAGTTTGAGAAAATAATCAGAACATTTGTAGCACACACTTCACTAACTAAGAAAAATTCTAAGTTACTGTGTTTTGTCAATAAGATTAAAAGTAAGCTTTTTGGTTAGTGAGTGGTGCACCCTGGAAGGACCTTTTATCAGTTGGCATGAGCATTTTAAATTATTAATTATTTTCTTTTCTAATTACGTAAGTCGTTCAAGCAGCTTGCTAAGTAATGTAACATTGCATGGCAAATTTTTTGTACATAATTTGACATTGCCTTTTATTATCTTCATTTACTTTGTCCTTTAATGTTACAATCAAGTGGTTGTGTATTTTTACTCTAGGTGGCTGTATAGTGTACATCATGCTTATCAGGCAGTACACAATTTTTTTCCCTGGATTGCCCTAGTCTCTACAGTGCAAGAAATGGGAATTATCCATCTTAAAAATGTCTGCATTGGTTATTTCATTTTTGTGCTTGGTAGTAGTTTAGGACAGGAAGGTAAATTTTGCATGTTTTCTGCTTTTATAGTTTTTTATAGTTTAATCACACTAATTATTGCAAATTTTAAGTTAAATTGATTTATTTATGTATTGATGGTGTAAAATTCATATGTGTTTGAATGCTGTTCAGGAAAAAATGCATACAGCTAAATGCTAAACTCACGATTTTTAGATAGCTAATAGCACAAAATTTCAGGAGCAAAATTTAGTAAAATTAAAATAAAAATATGGGAAAAAACTTGTTCTGTTGCGAAACAGTTAATCAAACCTTAGGAAGGAACAGTTTACTCCAGATTAGGCTGCATTATGAAATGTCAGAATTTCACAGCAAAACTCTATATATTTCAGTCACATTAATAGCAATAAAATTATACTTAATTATAAACCTCAAAACTGTATTCAGTTGGACGCATGCGTGAAGAAATGTATAAAGATAGCTAAGCTTTTCAAAATTTTTGCAAGACCTGATTTCAAATGGAAGAGCGTTCCAGATACTGGGGCCACTAGACCTAAAAGATCGGTGCTAAACAATGTTAATTTTATACGCAAGTAATTGGTACAACAAAGGACCTTTGTTAGGTGACATGACCTGTAAAGCGAGTGACTTACATTTAATGTTAAGAAATCATTTTTTTCTGTAGTTTCAACAGTAATCAAGTATAAAGTACAAAATTTTGAAAAATTTCATGTTATTGACTATTGAGCTTAAATCATAATTAATAATAATTATAGTAATTATAAGTGTAAACGACTTTTCTATTGTCTCATCCAGAAATACGGAAGAAATCAAGCACTAATGCTGAATGTTTCGCCATAAGTCGTCTTAAAAATTAGTTAATACACCAACTAATTTCTTGCCCTAAATGTCTCGCGTTGTAAATTGTGAAAACATAATCAGTGAGACTATATTAAAACTGTTCTAAAAAGCTAGAATTCAATGTTTGTTTAATTTTGACCCAACTTTTGTGGCTATCACATATTTATGCTGATTTTTTTTATTTTATGTAGATCAGTGTGCGAATAATCCCTGCCAAAATGGTGGGACATGTTCACAAGATGGTGACTCTTACAAATGTACATGTGTAGAAACACCCGACCGGCTGGGACTGACATATACTGGAGCAAATTGCACTATGGGTTAGTTTCATTTATTTCTGTATTAATAAGCACCAGGATTCAGTTTTTGTCAGAAACATTTTTTATTTCATGATCAAAATCATGCTTTTGATCTTTCTAAGCATTGTAGCATCCTGCTTAAGATATTGGCTAAATATGTGGTTCGTTTACCCATGTCTTTGGTTACCTCTGCAAGTTCTGCAGTTGGTCAGGAGGTTGGCACATACAACATATTTTGAAGATATTTTGATGATAATCAGAATACCAACTCTGAGTCACATTTGTCATTGAAAGACCATTTCAAAGTGAAAGCACAGCAAAAATCAGAAATTGACACTGTGCGCAAGAAGTTTATTTATCAGTCGTCAATTTCGCACAGATTGGTTCCTGTTACCAGTCAAAAATGACTTTTTTCAGTGGCTCAGTTTGGTTAGGGTCCAAATTAATAAATAAATTAATCAGTTAATGTTTGAATCATTGCCTAATATTTTGAAGATGCTTTTAGAATGGTGGTTCGAGATAAAAAATTAATGTCTGACTCAATATTTAGTAGTGTGCCATATTTAGTGTTGAGTTTATGCTTATGAAGAATAACATGTTAATAAACTAGTTATCACATATGCCACCTGGTGCGTTCACAAACTATCTTGCTTTGCGTATTCTACCAGATTTCAGGCTTGCTGACTAGGGGCAAGTTTATTCAAACTACATTCAGTAACAGTGCATTAAATTCACCTTGTCATTACATGATATTATATAAAATCAATGAGTTTGTCCTGCTAACTGTATTTTCTAAGTATGTGTTTTAAATACCTTATACCTCCTTTTTCCTAGATATTATAGTGCATTTTTCTCCCGGGGCAAAATGCTGGCATTCGTACTGTCACTTCCCCATGATGGAATGTTCTTCAACCTGTCAAAGTCTGTGCATATCAGGCCCTATTTAACCTGCCAGGTGTGCACAGACTTACTTTGGTTCAGTAACTCTTTCTCTGGCATGCAGCATGCAAGTTATGTGACATCTCAATTCTCTCATATCTAAGTTCTGTCTTCACTCAATGGTAATGCATGCACCTCATCTCATCAATTGGATAGGAGGATGGCAAAATGTCACCTTTATAGTATAAAGGCTTGTCAACTCAGCTCAATAAGTTCGAACATTTATTCCAATTTCTCCTTTTTTCTCAGGTGTTTCAGAGTGTGCCACTTTTGCTTGCAGTTTGTACTTGTCGAAAACTCCGAACGCTTACGTTCAGACGGAAAACTATCCCGAAAATTACGCCAACTCAATCCAGCGCAACTGGGCGATATTCAGCATGAACAGACAACCAATTATGGTGGACGTTCTGGACTTTGATCTGGAGAATCGGGGCATCGGAGCTTCTGCTTACTGCGGTGATTACGTGACCATAAACAAGGGGGAGCAGTGGTGCGGAGACGAACTGAGTGGACAGCATCTTCTGAAACTGGAAGAAGGGGAAAAGGGGATTCAGATTGCTTTCTCATCAAATGGTGAGGTGGAGGGACGCGGATTTCGTTTTCATGTCTATAGTAAGTGTTTGTGAATCATGTCTTCATTTAATTTAACAAAAAAGGATGCTATCGTGAATAAAAAAATTATCTATACTACGTATGAATTGTGTAATTTTACGTATTGATAATCTCTTTACTGAATAAAAGTAGTTTTGTGCAATCGAGACACATTAATTAATTAATGCGTGATACCTACTCATCTTAACATATGTCGCGGTGGTTTTTCAATTTGCGAAAAGAATTGGGATCAATTGTTGCACATTGTGGTAAAATCATCATTTTGACTGCAACTAATGATCTGCGAAAGTTTTGAATCTATGTGATAAGTTTAGCTTAATGTGGTAGAAAACTCAGGAATTCTTTTTTCAAACTCGACTCATTTTCAAAAATTTTGCACGTATACCGACTCTTAGCGACTGGATTACAAAAATAGAATAAAATGTTATTTGGTCGTGCTGTTTATAAGCCTCTCGGAGTGTTTCGGTGTGACGAATGCAACACTGTGAGAATAGGTCTTATTAAAAGTGTATCTAACGGTGAGTGGGGGGTGTGTTAAATAAAGCTAGTACTGAACAAAACTGTGTTGCTTCCGGGGTGGCTAGAGCGGGTGTTAAATCATTAAATTGCTTCAGTTCTTCAACACATTCTCTTTTCATTTTTTTGCACAAACTGCATCAAATTAAGACCACCATTTGCTCATGATAAGGGGCTGTAGGAGAGGTGTGAAAACACGTGTTGCCTGGTAACATTTTTCTTGGAGCGGGTGAATGAAGTTGTAATTATCGGGTAATTATCAGGCTTAAATTTTCGGGTAAAAAATTTCACATGTAAGAGGCTCGAAGGAAAAATAGTGAAGTTATATGCAGCCATTTTACCTCCATGAATTCCAAGGTAAAAGCATGAAAGGCAGCAGCGAAATGGGTAGTTTGATCAAACAGTCAGTGTTGAAAAGGCCATATGTTCATCTACATTTTCCAATTTCTGATATAGATTAATAACGGTTTGCTGTAAAGTTCGTATAAAAATAATGCGTATTTACACCTGAACTGTAATTTTATTTACTGTCTTCATGTTTTTGTAGACTTTGAATGAACAGTGTAATGTATTGATAGGGTTGAGGATCCTTTGACAGCTGGAAGATAAAATTTTCTTGCTGTACAAGTATTACATCGATATTTTTTATATTCGACTTACTTGAAATTATTTTTAGAGGTCGATGAAGATATTCTGTTAAATGAACCACCTCGTCAACCAGATATTTACGTCGAGCTAGGCGGCAGCATCGTTCTACCATGCTCAGTGAATACAGAGATATTGTCTAATCAGACTAATTATACGATACAGTGGAAAGTTGATGGCGAGCTTCTCAATGTGGATGGTTTTGATTATTTCTACGAATACGACAACGTGCAGGAGAGGTTGGATACTGGAGATTACGGAGTGTCGATAATGTCGACAACTGAGACGGATCACAATAAAACTTTTACTTGCGAGCTGGAGTATGAAGGAAAAAGTGTAGCTACGATTGCTGTCTTAAAAATCATCAGTAAGTTTTTGGAATTGGTGCTGACAGTTCCCTGGCATTGTAGTTATCTGCGCATGGCTGAATGTGTCATGTTTGGAGCGCTTTACATGCTTCTAGTGCTGCTAGTTCATTATCCAACTGTGTGTAAGAATGCCACATTAATCTTTTAAGGTTTTAAATTTTTACTTATGCCTACACTGTATAGGTAAGACATTTAGATGTGTAAGTTTGTCTGCACAGTAAAATGAAACAAATGAAGCTGTCATTACCAAACTTGACACGGCATCAGGCCTGGGAAACACCTGGGACTTTGCTTTTGTGGTCAAAAGATCCAGGCCACGAGATCAGAAAATATTAAAGGAAATTTTTGCCAATCTAAATTAGTTTGAGGGTGTATGTCTGTCGAATGTTCTAGTTAATAGTTGTGTTGTGTCGAACTGTGTCTAGATAGAACTGCTAATAAAAAATAGTGCAAAAAGAAGATCGGATTTATTGGATGGAACATTTATATCCATCATATAGCTGTAGCTTTATAATATATCAATAGTATTAGTGTGTGGTTAAAAGAACCTTAGCAATGAGGTAACACAGTGTGAAACTTTTAGGGGTTCTGGTGTTGAACCTCACTCATGTCGGCGTGCCACTCGAACAGGACCCGCTTCCTATGTTTACTCGGTCATAATTGAGTATTTGGTCATGTACAGGGGTAACAGAACCCACTTCCTAGGTTTACTCGGTCATAATTGAGTATTTGGTCATGTACAGGGGTAACAGAACCCACTTCCTAGGTTTATTCAGTCATAATTGAGTATTTGGCCATGTACAGGGGTAACGGAACCCACTTCGTAGTTTTGAGTATTTGGTCATGTACAGGGGGAACAGAACCCACTTCCTAGGTTTACTCGGTCATAATTGAGTATTTGGCCATGTACAGGGGTAACAGAACCCACTTCCTAGGTTTACTCAGTCATAATTGAGTATTTGGTCATGTACAGGGGTAACAGAACCCACTTCCTAGGTTTACTCAGTCATAATTGAGTATTTGGTCAGGTACAGGGGTAACAGAACCCACTTCCTAGGTTTACTCAGTCATAATTGAGTATTTGGCCATTTGGCCATGTACAGGGGTAACAGAACCCACTTCCTAGGTTTACTCAGTCGTAATTGAGTATTTGGTCATGTACAGGGGTAACAGAACCCGCTTCTTAGGTTTACTCAGTCATAATTGAGTATTTGGTCATGTACAGGGGAAACAGAACCCCACTTCCTAGGTTTACTAAGTCATAATTGAGTATTTGGTCATGTACAGGGGTAACAGAACCCACTTCCTAGGTTTACTCAGTCATAATTGAGTATTTGGTCATGTACAGGGGTAACAGAACCCACTTCCTAGGTTTCCTCAGTTATAATTGAGTATTTGGTCATGTACAGGGGTAACAGAACCCACTTCCTAGGTTTACTCGGTCATAATTGAGTATTTGGTCATGTACAGGGGTAACAGAACCCACTTCCTAGGTTTATTCAGTCATAATTAAGTATTTGGCCATGTACAGGGGTAACGGAACCCACTCGTAGTTTTGAGTATTTGGTCATGTACAGGGGGAACAGAACCCACTTCCTAGGTTTACTCGGTCATAATTGAGTATTTGGCCATGTACAGGGGTAACAGAACCCACTTCCTAGGTTTACTCAGTCATAATTGAGTATTTGGCCATGTACAGGGGTAACAGAACCCACTTCCTAGGTTTACTCAGTCATAATTGAGTATTTGGTCATGTACAGGGGTAACAGAACCCACTTCCTAGTTTTACTCAGTCATAATTGAGTATTTGGTCAGGTACAGGGGTAACAGAACCCACTTCCTAGGTTTACTCAGTCATAATTGAGTATTTGGCCATTTGGCCATGTACAGGGGTAACAGAACCCACTTCCTAGGTTTACTCAGTCGTAATTGAGTATTTGGTCATGTACAGGGGTAACAGAACCCGCTTCTTAGGTTTACTCAGTCATAATTGAGTATTTGGTCATGTACAGGGGAAACAGAACCCCACTTCCTAGGTTTACTCGGTCATAATTGAGTATTTGGTCATGTACAGGGGTAACAGAACCCACTTCCTAGGTTTACTCAGTCATAATTGAGTATTTGGTCATGTACAGGGGTAACAGAACCCACTTCCTAGGTTTCCTCAGTTATAATTGAGTATTTGGTCATGTACAGGGGTAACAGAACCCACTTCCTAGGTTTACTCGGTCATAATTGAGTATTTGGTCATGTACAGGGAGAACAGCACCCACTTCCTAGGTTTACTCGGTCATAATTGAGTATTTGGTCATGTACAGGGGGAACAGAACCCACTTCCTAGGTTTACTCGGTCGTAATTGAGTATTTGGTCATGTACAGGGAGAACAGAACCCACTTCCTAGGTTTACTCGGTCATAATTGAGTATTTGGTCATGTGCAGGGGGAACAGAACCCACTTCCTAGGTTTACTCGGTCATAATTGAGTATTTGGTCATGTACAGGGAGAACAGAACCCACTTCATAGGTTTACTCGGTCATAATTGAGTATTTGGTCATGTACAGGGGTAACAGAACCCACTTCCTAGGTTTCCTCGGTCATAATTGAGTATTTGGTCATGTACAGGGGGAACAGAACCCACTTCCTAGGTTTAATCGGTCATAATTGAGTATTTGGTCATGTACAGGGGTAACAGAACCCACTTCCTAGGTTTACTCGGTCATAATTGAGTATTTGGTCATGTATAAGGGCAACAGAACCCACTTCCTAGGTTTACTCGGTCATAATTGAGTATTTGGTCATGTACAAGGGCAACAGAACCCACTTCCTAGGTTTACTCAGTCATAATTGAGTATTTGGTCATGTACAAGGGCAACAGAACCCACTTCCTAGGTTTACTCGGTCATAATTGAGTATTTGGTCATGTACAAGGTCGGTAAGAAGGGCAGCCAGATAGCGAAGTATAGCCACCTGTCTACCCTTGTGTGCTGAGGCTTATTGCCATACCCATCTACCTCAACACTCCATTGGATCATTCTTCTTCTTCATCAGGGGATGTAGAGAAATTGTCCAAGTGCTACTGGTGAACTTATTTCACCGAATATGATAAATTGTGCTGCAGCGTAATTGTTTCTTAACCGTCGATTTTTGATTTTGCAGGACTGGGAAAGTTGCTGCCAATGAAGTACGACAGCGAGCCTATAGAGGGCGACTACGCAGCCGTTAAACATGGTAAACAGAGGGCGTTTGAATGCGAGTATGTGAACAGTTGGCCACAACCATCCATTTTCTGGAGTCTAGGTATGATGTTGTTTTATTGATATTTATTTTGAAGAAAGAGTGCTGCACTCTAGGCACATGTGAAATGACAGTTTATCATTGTTAGACTAGAGCTACAGTGAGTGAAATCACAAACAAAGAGCAGGTTAAACTTACTCTTGTTGCAGTGTACTTTGTCTGGAATAGAATACTTTTTGTAATCTGTATGAGAGTGAGATGTGTGTAAACCTTGTAGTAACAT
>JAQGDQ010001278.1:0-30000 GCA_030141605.1 Tubiluchus corallicola
CTAGACTCTCGTTACTTTTCTCTCATGAAAAAACTTTAAACAAATGTTAAGGCTGAAGCGTAGCAGCCGCAACTTAAACGTTCAGTATCTAAAATAGCCACTAAAAATAGTCATTTATTTGTGTAGGACTTAAGGATACAATCCCTGTATGTTCAAAATACGACTGCGTTAGGAGATGCTACTTGTGCCAAATGACATAAATTGAGAGAAAGGAAAGAACTGGTAAGAAACAAGGAGGCAGAGAGAGAGGGGGAGAGAGAGGAGGAGACAGAGAAGGAGAGAGAGAGAGAGAGAGAGAGAGAGAGAGAGAGAGAGAGAGAGAGAGAGAGAGAGAGAGAGAGAGAGAGAGAGAGAGAGAGGGGGGGAGAGAGGGAAAAGAGAGAGAGACTGAGATGTGAGAGAGAGAGAGAGAGAGAGGGTGGGGGGAGAAACAGAGAGAGAGAAAAGAGAGCGAGACTGAGACTGTGAGAGAGACAGAGAGAGAGATCACTGAGAGCGTGAAAACATGGAAAAATGGAAGGGGACAGACTGACATGAAAGAAAGAAAAGAAGTGCAACAGAAAGCGAGAAGAGAGTAAAGGAAAAGGAAGAGAAAGGAAAAGAGAAATCAGAGCGAAAGTTACAAAGAGACAAAGAGAAATATTAACAAGACATTTTCAGAAGATAAAAAGGACAGTGAGAGAGGGGACATATATATAAACCGATAACTAATTTTTTGGCTATCAAATCATAGTTTTTATTTATGCATTAAAAAGTGATTTAACTGGATAAAATTAAGAAAACACGCCTTCGCGCATTTCAACTTAGCCTATTGAGTAGCTTAGCCTGGTGTACACTTGCATGATCGTACACATTAATTTATTGATCGCCTGCTTGTTACAACCCAATCTGTTCCGTTGCCAATCCAAGAAACCCAACCAGTCTGCCAAGGAGAATTTAAGGTCATTTCATTTTAACAGGAATTTCTTCTTAAAAATAGTGAGCAGACTTGAGTCCTATGTGTATTGTAATGTATTGTATTGTACTTGTGCCACACTATTGTGTCTGGATACTTGAAATCTTCTGCATTAGCCTATTTCACACAAGTCATACTGTACATAGTCATTGTAAGTTACTGCAAGCTTTTTTTTCATATTTTGGTCAAAAATGGATTTTTAATTTTTAATTAATGCATTTCACATATAATTTTGCTTGAAAACCTATTGTGTGTGTCGTAAAAACCTACAAATTTTTTAACTAAAATGTAATAGCAAGTTAGTGAAAGTAGTTTTTCATGAACTTTTGTAAAATGCAGCAATCGCTTACGGTACTGAAGGAGTTAATAAGAAACAGGAGTTAATAAGAATAATCTGATTTTGCAGTTTGATTCAGTTCCCTGTTTGAAAGTTGATTTAAATTTCTGTTTGGCCAGCTTACTTTTCACTTCATTTAATTTGTTTTTTATTATGTTCATTTAATATTATTGTTATTATTTTGCATGTTTTTCTCATTTTGAGTTATACATGGACGATATGACAGCTTGAATTTTGATCATTTTTATATTCATTTGTACCACATTATTTGGCTTTTACTTACAATTGCTTTTTCTTCATCATTTTTATCAGGTTCACATGACAGTGGGCTTATACAAGCCTTTGCTTCTCTAGCCCACTGCAGTACAATCATTATTTTATGATAACGATAGTGTATGAAACATAACAATTTAATACAGTATGATGTAATAATTTTGATTTCACTGTGTGCTTTATATTGTACTGAATGTGATAATAATAATAATAATAATAATAATAATAATAATAATAATAATAATAATAATAATAAAAATATAGAATCAAACACACTTTTTATAGATTAACTTCTTAACAACAATGAATGGCACATGATTTCTGGCTTTTTTAAAAAGTTTTTGAAACTCACCAACGAACTCCACACAATCACGAGAAAAATGAACCTCTTTGGCATTTTTATGAACCGCTGGCCAAACGCAGTCCACTATATTCCGTTTCTGGTTCCGTTTAAGAACTTGCTTAATCCACTTGAGATTGCAGTCACAAATCAAAGTGTTACCTGAAAGTTACTACCTTTAGTGTTGAGTAAAATTGTATATATATATATATAATGTTAAAATAACAATACCACCAATGCAACTGTATATATACGTGTATTCGGCAAAATCTTAGTTTAATGTTGACGTCATTTCCGACAACTACCACTAACTCTTCGGTCGTACCTAAAAATGTGTATATAGTTTCATTTACAATATATATATATATATATATATATATATATATATATTTATATTAATTAGTTATTTGTCTTTAAAATGGTTCACTCATTATAATAAAATTGAGTAAGCCTCAGCGTAATGTTAAAATAACAACACTGTTCAAGACAAATGCGTCCAGTGCAGACTAAAAAAACTAAAGTGCAAAACTAAGGCTTAATTATATAGAATAAATGAACATATTTACAAACACAACATTAAAATATTTTTACAAAACAATATTACAAAAATAAATTAAATTTTACGTGACATATTTTACACTATATATACCTTTAACATGACACAATTAACAGAAACATGCTTTAGATAATTATGCTTGGTTTTATAGTGGTAGTACGTATGTGAGCGAAGTGTGTAGCTGTTTATGGACGTTTGAGTAATGGCAAAGCTATAAGACTTTGGTTAGGAAATAACACTTTTATTAAGTAACATCACAATATAATAAGTTAAATAGCAATGCCAAAAGTTACTGAAAGTTACTGTGCTGATTTAAACTTGTATTGCCCCCTCTTTTCTGTTATAAATTGGTTTCCTTTTACACAGGTCATGTGACCTGTACACTTACCTGTAGATTGGAGGAACTCAGGTATTCACACACTGCAGTTACAGATTGTTTAGCGTCATTCATTGATTCGTTGTTATAATTTCATAATTACACTTATAGAAGATCACCATGTAAGTTGATTTATTAATTTCTTAAATCTTGAACCTTTGTTTATTAAAAAGGCTAGAGATTAGATTTTATAATTTGCGTAAAAGTTTGTTAAAGTTAATTAGATCAATTTGGTTTGGATTTCGCCGTAAAATTGAACAAAATTATAAAAATTATCTTACTTGTTTTCAGATTAAATGATACAAGTTACACAATTATTGTTGGAGATTTTTTATAAAAAGGTAGCACAATGTGTGTAGCTGTTTATGGACGTTTGAGTAATGGCAAAGCTATAAGACTTTGGTTAGGAAATAACACATTTATTAAGTAACATCACAATATAATAAGATGCATAGCAATGCCAAAAGCCGCCTTATCTCTTTGACTTCCTCGGCCTGACTCCTCAGTCTGGAAGCCCTGTGGCGGGTGGCTTCGCAGCATCCTTGCCAGGCTGCGTGCGCAGTCTGACAAAATGGGCAATTCCTTATTTGGAAGTCTGACGAATGAGCAGTCACGTGACGCCGCAAACTAATTTCCTTATTTGGGTCTGACTCTATGAATACTGTTCGTAGCATAATTAGCTGACATTTAACATATTTTAATAGAGTCTCTTTACTTGTTGAAAGAAATACTGCACATGAAACTACGTGAGTGATTTGAAATAAACTTGTGAAAGTTATGTTTGAGGTTGTGGTTGAACACTTTGTTGCAAAAGAATAAACAATTATACTACATATCTGCACAAAACTGAAAACGTTTATTAGACTACATACACATATGTACAATGACTGCTACACTGAACACTGAGAACAAGAGTGTCCTGCACTGAGAGTGAGACAGTGGCTAGAAGTAAAATCCAGCCAGCATATATAAGTAGAGTTAACTATGCAAACTTGGCTTTGCAAAAACCATTATAGTAAAACAGGGAAAGATCCAGTGAGTATGCATATTCACTGGACCGAACAATTATACTAGGGGTGAGTTTAGCTAGTAAAAATGTAAAGGGATTAGTTAATAGATGGCAGCACCTAAAATATACAGTTACAACTTCCACAAAACTATTAAATTAGCTGCAGCACAGAATGTCGAAAGGCGTGTCACACTGATGTATTTTGTTTTGTTTTGTTTTGTGAGCATCTTTGGTATGTTGTGCATAAGAAATTTTTTTGCTATGCCTTTGATAGTCGTATATATTAATTCTACTGGTATGTATATTATATATTGTAACGGACCCGGGTCCTTTTCAGGCGCCGATCCGTCTCCTCAGAATGTATCGAGCGGCATACAAGTTATGAAAGTACTACGGCAGACGAGAAAAGTAAAAAGATACGGAATGCGAGTGTAAATTTAACTTTATTGCACAACCGGTAACTCCAAAAGAATGACATGTGAACAGACTTTTGTATAAAAATCAGCAAACCTACAGCAATCACCTTTACAGACAGAAAGGCCAGGTTGGATTCGTCAAATTACGGCATGCATTCTGTTTTATACAGGTACATTTGCATTACTGGGCTTCTCGACTATACCCATTACTAACATTATGGGGTTAGTCAAAACCCGTCTTCGTAACACTACCCCCTCCTCAATTTCCATTTGTCCACAAATGAGTTACAGCAAATGCAAATGCAATTAAATTTTACTCTAGTTGGGTTGCAAATGCAATTAAATTTTTCAAAATTGTAAATAGCACTAGTACAAATATGTAAAAAGGCCAAATATGTCGTCCCGGCTTTAGCAAATCTATCCAGGTTTATGACAGCATAAAACTGAAAACGGTGAGTTGATCCTTTTTCCTGTGGAAACAGATCAATGATCCACTTCTTGTGAGTGCAGTGTAGCGCCATCTAGCGAGACTGTCCCAAAAACAATACAGTCAGTCTTTAAACAGAAATCAGTCTTTGCACATCACGCTATCGGCAAAACAGGCCTTGAAACGAAAAAGCATTCTACTAGTTACTTCCGAGGCACTGAGACAACCTCTATGATGTGGTACATTGAACAGTCTATAGAAGTTCTCCTGGGGCGTCGGTAGGGATTCGAACCATCTGTCTGCCCGGTGAAATAAAGTAGTTGCGATACTTGCGAAGGTGTAGGGTACTCCAGCCATGTGCTACAACGGTATTGTACTCCTAGCCATAAACCATGTCTTTCACGGTACTCCATAATAGACTCGTGTCCGTCATAATAGACTCGTGTAGCAATCGAAGTTTCGAACTTGGCTTCCCTGAGTGAACGAAATAGGCATACTGACAAGCTTACTGCAACAGACTCGGCACATAAAGAGGAATAAAGACGAAACAAATTTACAAACAAGGTACTGCTGTACAACAACAACAGCAAAGTAGAGAAAAACGATTAATCTTTTAAACTGCTTCAACGTTCTGGCTTCGCAAAAGCTACCGAAAACCGGTTCAACTTTGACCACGAGCATCAAGTGTTCACAACTGCATAATCTTAGCTAACTGAACACAACAGAGCCCTGTGTTGAAAAGCGTGTTCTGGCATCCTAGCCATTACGGAACACTAAACTACCATTTAAAAACAGTGTTCTGGCATCCTAGCCATTACGGAACACTAAACTACCATTTAAAAACAGTGTTCTGGCATCCTAGCCATTACGGAACACTAAACTACCATTTAAAAACAGTGTTCTGGCATCCTAGCTATTACGGAACACTAAACTACCATTTAAAAACAGTGTTCTGGCATCCTAGCCATTACGGAACACTAAACTACCATTTAAAAACAGTGTTCTGGCATCCTAGCTATTACGGAACACTAAACTACCATTTAAAAACAGTGTTCTGGCATCCTAGCCATTACGGAACACTAAACTACCATTTAAAAACAGTGTTCTGGCATCCTAGCCATTACGGAACACTAAACTACCATTTAAAAACAGTGTTCTGGCAACCTAGCCATTACGGAACACTAAACTACCATTTAAAAACAGTGTTCTGGCATCCTAGCCATTACGGAACACTAAACTACCATTTAAAAACAGTGTTCTGGCATCCTAGCCATTACGGAACACTAAACTACGGTGACTCGCTATACATGCAAAGTCACAAAATGGCTGTACGTCTCCTAATCCTAAATACAGGATAATATCGCCTCATTGGGAACTCGATAAAAACATAGAACTGTTTAAGCTAAGGCCGATGCTGCATGTCGCATAAAGGCCGTTCAATTGCCTTTCAACATAAAAGGTAAAAACACGAAACTGTCTACAAAAACACAAAAAACACGCCGAGTAGTACAGACAAGCTGTCTGCCTAAAGCAAAATGCAGCACTCACCAAACCCAATAATGTCGATCCATTCCAGGCGGCAATTTCGGATCCCACTTATGTGCACCAGTGTAACGGATCCGGGTCCTTTTCAGGCGCCGATCCGTCTCCTCAGAATGTATCGAGCGGCATACAAGTTATGAAAGTACTACGGCAGACGAGAAAAGTAAAAAGATACGGAATGCGAGTGTAAATTTAACTTTATTGCACAACCGGTAACTCCAAAAGAATGACATGTGAACAGACTTTTGTATAAAAATCAGCAAACCTACAGCAATCACCTTTACAGACAGAAAGGCCAGGTTGGAATCGTCAAATTACGGCATGCATTCTGTTTTATACAGGTACATTTGCGTTACTGGGCTTCTCGACTATACCCATTACTAACATTATGGGGTTAGTCAAAACCCGTCTTCGTAACAATATTATATAAGATTCGACGCTACAGCTTCGAGGGCGGCACCATTAGCGGCGATCTATACATCAAACGAAAGGTCTCGATCTAGTGTCGTGGCATTGGGGGTTTATTTTTCGAATTGCGCCCGCCAGTAGGGACGGGGGGGGGGGCGAAAAACCTCCCAAAATTGCCATTTTTCGGCCGTTTTTTTGCAAAACTTATTCCTCTTGTTTCTGAAGAACTGGAACGGGCTGGGGACGATGCTGGCTATGGATAGATAGCCCGTTCAGCAGTGGGTGTAGCAGAATTTAGAATTCGCGAGAGGTCCTCGGTGTCCTGTAACGGACGTTTTCCAAGACAAACTCCCGATTTTTGCCTGGTGGGACTCTCGGAAGGAGATGTACAGCTCTTTAGAAAGAGGAGGAACAGGGCTATACGATAGTGTGAGCTATATTTTAGGACAGGTCCACCAAGAGAAGTATCGACGAGTTAATTAGATGTTAATTAGATTCACATGTTTGCTTGGAAAACTGCTGACGCAAAGCCATTGTTGTGACGTCATCCATTATTCTCTGTCTAGAACTTTAAATCAGTAAAAGCTGCTACTGGCTTTGTGTTAGGCAAATAAACGAACACTAGGTAGGATGTTCGGTGATTATTGATTGTAGGTGTATTGATACGCAAAATTTTTTGCGGGGCCTTTGCTAGTCTTTTTATTACTTTTCCTACTTTAGCATTAATTAAAGTTGCCTATAGTTTCAAGACCAATATGTAACTTGAAATGTGTTAAAAATAAGCTACTGTCTAGAAGAACAATTTTTGTCAATAGATGCCATTTCACACACGCATGCACGCACGTGCAACACCCCCCCCCCCCCCACACACACACACACGCACACACACACACACATGCACACACACAAGCACACGCACACATCCACACACACATGATATACCTTTATCTATTCATCGCGTGTGCCCACACACACACACACACACACACACACACACACACACACACACACACACACACACACACACACACACACACACACACACACACACACACACACACACATATACACGCACACACGCGCCTGCACGCACACACACACATGCACACACACAAGCACACACACACATCCACACACACATGCACACACACACACACACACACACACACACGCACACACACACACACACACACACACACATTCGCATTGTCACTTACATGCACTGACAAATAAACATAAATAATGCAATAATCGATAATACAGTAATAATCGATGCCCTACAATAGGTTAATATATATGAACAATGACACAGAGAGCAATGTTAGTTATATGTCTATAATTTAATTCAGAGTGAAGCCTGGAATATCTACTTCCTGTTTAATGTTGACCAATAAGGATCATGAGCAACGTAATCCTGGGGGTGGGGTGGGGGGTGGGGGGTCGACATAGTTAATTTATAACATGGGTTACTAAGCAACCTACCAAAATTCGAATTTAAATCCTTGAACGCACATCAATGATTGTAAACTCTTTTTTGACGTCTTGCTACAAGCTAATGTGGTCTAAACTTTCTCGACTCTTTGTTAGACCACCAGATGGAGCATTGCAAAATCTGTTACTAGATCAGTCACTGTGCCTTTGCTGTGTGAATTCCTTCAATTTTATGCTAATTTATTTAATTTTCTGTTGTATCTTTGCGTTTTAAAGAAACGTGACTGAAGAAACTACTAGTTTTGTTTGTGTAGAAATGAAAGCTGCGATCACGTGACGCACGTGGTATTCTAGGTAGTAATTTTTTTCGTTCTAAGGCCTATAGATCATTTTGTAACACCATGTGCTGCCGTTGTCGTTGCTGCTGCCTTATATTAGCTCAAAGACAACGTTATTTTAAAGGTACGACTCTACGTGTGCGTAATGCGTGATGCGTGATGCGTGATGCGTATACAACAGTTTATATTTAAGCACTTTAAGTGTTTGTGAAAGTCATGCTTGAAGTTGTTGATATGTTATGATTGAGTTTAGGCACAGAAGTATGAATAGGAATAAAAAATCTATAATACATGTTTGCACTGCACACAACAGAAAAGTGTTTATTAAAACTACAGAAACATGAGTAGCATGACTGCTGCACTGAACACTGAGAGTGAGAGAGAGAGTGACTAGAAAGCAAAACCAGTCAGTACATATAGGTATAGGTGACCTATGCAGACTTGTGCAGGCTTCACAAAAACCATTAATTTAAAATAGGGAGAGAACCAGTGAATATACATTCACTGGACCATACAATTATACTGGGGGTAAGGCAGCTATTAGAATGTATCAGGATTAGCCCATAGATGGCAGCACCTAATTAAAATGTACAATTCCAACTTCCATAGTATTTCCATGGGTACGTAATGCGCAATCCGTGATGCGTGATGAATGATATGCACTCGAAAGTGGTGGCTATCGTATAAATACGCATTACGCATTGCGGATCATGCATTATGCGCACGCAGAATCGTAGTTGTTTGTTTATGAAAATGAGCTGTAACTGACTCTTTCAGCCATAAATAATGTAATAGCTGAGAATATGTCATTTCACGGTTTCAAGGTTCAAAAGGTTCAAAGGTTAAGTGCCTCAGGCCAAGCTATTGTAATAGCAACAGTTTTGTCAGGTAGCTACATTCTTTCCACGTTGATTTTTCTCGTTCCTATGCACGATCCTACTAGTGAATCATTCCACGTATTTACTAGTGCACGATTACGTAGAGCCAATCAAACAACTGAAAACACCAAACAGACGGTTTTGCTTTACCCACATGTCACAAGGCAGTTGTAGTTAAGATCCATCAGTGTTCATGCAATGCTTAAGGCAGCACAACTGAAATGGGCTGACCATGTTCGACGTATGGAAGATCACAGACTGCGAGCTGAAAGAAGGGAAACGGTCAGTTGGAGGGCAACGGCAAAGATGCAAAGACACCCTCAAAGCCAGCCTGAAAGAATGCAACATCAATGTCGACTCCTGGGAAGATGTGGCACAGGAGAGATCACGTTGGCGGTCCCTCATCAAATCGGGAGTGACCAACAAATAGGCAGGAGAAAAGACAGGCCTATCAAGGTACACCTTTCACATGTCCTCATTGCAGGAGGAGGTTCTCAGCAAGAATCGGGCTTATAAGCCACCTCTGTACCCAACCTACGATGTCAGAATGAAGTCATGGTCCTCTTCGACTATGAAGGACGAACAACAACAACAACAACGTTGCTGGGTTACTCTTGACCATTGTCCTGCAGCAACTGCTCATGCGCACAACGAACCTGCGAAATGACTTATTAACCCTTTCATACCCATTGTATCCCGTGGGATACAAGAATATTTCCTGCCTTTAAAATTATTAAACTTTTAAAACTGACAGTTATTTGATCTGTTAATAGTTATTTTGATTTAAGCCAGTAACAATGGACTAAAAATGGTGATAAAATGGCAAACTAGAAAATCTACATAGCATAAAAAACTGCGCAAGGTACAGTACTTTAGATACTTTACAGATCAGTATAGCATGCATACTAAATGCCTTAAATACTTTAAAAAATTATCAGCAGTTGCAAAATGAAGCACATTTTATGCTTCCAATGAATCCCAATATATCCCATGGGATACAGGCTATATATCACACGGGCGCAGGTAGAAAAAAATAATTATGTGTAAACAAGATGGACATATTGAACAAAAGTACCAAGCCAAAAAAATTTTTCTTATTAAAAAATAATTTGGGACTGAAAGGGTTAAATTCTAAACGCACCTTGCAGTGTTATCCACATCAATTCTCGTTTTCCATGTGAAAATCTTGGCTCCGGCATTTTCTCCAGCCTAACGTTATTCAATACTGTCAGACGAACCATATATCTATGATTGGACAAATCCAACTCAAGTTCTGTCAAATTGGGATTATTAGAAATGTAGACATCTGTTAGTCGATCCGACAAGTAAACCGCTTCTTTGTGAATAGACTCAAGTTTTGCATTGTGACTGATTTTTATTTCATTCATGGTTCCCTGTATGGCATATCGTCCCAAAGATTCCAACGCAGTTCGCCTGATGGCTAACGCCCCAATTTTCATATCTTTTAAAAAATTATCGGGTAAGGTACTGTCACTGTAGTAGTCTATAAAAAGATAGGCAATTTGTTTCGTTCTGCCATATTTTTTTAGTTCGGAAACTTTGTTTGCTAGGTCATCTTTCGTAGTATTGAGGCAGTAAATATCACAACTAAAATCAGAGTATTTTGGGTCGTGTCTAGCTGTATGATTGCACCCTTTCATTCTTTCATTCACATTTATAATATAATGTTGACAAATCTCTCTAGTCTCGAATACATCATCTGATGCATAACAAACATTAAAAACAAATGAGAAACAAAACAAAAACAAACAAATGTTCATATTGTTTTACAAATAATCACTATTTCATAACATAAGATATGTTATACCAAGAGTCACTTTTAACCGAACTATCTTTTCTGACACTTTAGAAATTTTTAAATTTTAAAAATAAACAAAAGACAATCTATGTGAGTAGAACGTCTTACTGGTGACGAGAGAATGTTGCCTTCTAACAATAATTTCTTTTTTAACTTTGAACAATGTGAACAATGCTTTGTACATTCTGTCAGTTGCTCGGAATTTGATTCCATATCCTGTGGTATTATCTGGTATCAGTTCATTTGTCACGGTGTAAAATTTCTATGAACTATGAACTATGAATTTATTTTTCACACATCAAAATACAATGTTGTACACATAAATAAACAATAAATAAGATGGTTTGAGTAGTGTGAGATGAGTGTACGTCCAAACGGTCATTAACACACTCACCTTACTTAAATGAAAATTAAAAAAATATTAAAGTTATGCGTGCTTTTGTAGATGACTTAATGAAAGTGATGTAATAAGGTAAATGATGTAATAATAGCAAGGAAACATAGGAAAACATAATATGTAATTACGATTTTGATATGAATATATATATATATTATATATTAATTCTTTATTTGTCATAAAAACGGTTCCCTCATTATAATAAAATTGAGTTAGCCTCAGCGTAATGTTAAAATAACAACACTGTTCAAGACAAATGCGTCCAGTGCATACTAAAAAAACTAAAGTGCAAACTATATACAATATAATGAACATATTTACAAATACCATATTAAAATATTTTCACAAACAATTATAGGAAAGTACATTAAATTTTACATTACATAGTGCACACTATTTATACATTTAACATTACGAAACACGAAACTAACATAACACGTATTACATTACATAATTTTTTTTTAAAATTTCATTTTTAATCATTATATGGAGTCAGGGGCGGGGGTATATGAAAGTGGAGTCCGTGTAATTAGTATCAGGTGCACAATGTGGAAGTTGAAACCTGTTATATTGATATTCTTTTAATTTCTTTTTAAAGTGGTTTAGAGATTCTATTTGTTTTATTTCACTGGGTAGTAAGTTCCATAAATGTATGGCCTGTTTTGATATAGAGTTATTTCCAAATTTATTGTTTACTGTAATTTGCTTTAAATTGTGTTCTAGTGTTCAATGTGGTATCAGGAATAAATGCTAAGGGATTGTTTATAAATGGAATGCTCAGTTTATTTATATATTTATAAAGAAATATCAGTGTTTTGTAATCTCGATAGGCTTCTAATATTGGTATTTTTGTGGACGTTCTTAAGCTTGTTGCAGAAGCAGCATGTTGTTTAGCAGTTTTGTTAGAGTAGCCAAGAATTAATCTAAGTGCGTAGTTTTGCATCGTATTTAGTTTTCTAAAGTTTTCATATTTAACGTTTTGAAATTAAGTGCAACCATATAGATAATGTGGTAATATTAGACTTTTGTAGATGAGAATTTTTGTTTTCTTGGTTAGATGGCCTCTGGTTTGGCGTAAGAATGTCGTGCTTAATGCCATCTTGTTGTGTATTTGATGAAACTGTTCATCCCAAGTGAGTTTATTGTCGACAGTAATGCCTAAAAATTTTACAGTTTTTGCTTGTTCTATGGAACAGTCACCTACTTTTAGTGTTGCATTAGAAGTAATGTCATTGGATTTGGGTGATATTACCATAAATTCTGTCTTATCATCATACATTTTTAAACCAAAATAGTTAAATGCTGCATTTATATTTGTTATGTCTTTTTCTAGATTATTTTTTGATGTTAGAAAGTCTGCGTGTGCTGTATAGAGTGTTGTATCATCGGCATATTGTGTTAAGTCTGAATTATGTAAAACTAAATGAATTTTATTAACGTATAAACAAAAGAGTAATGGACCTAATATCGTACCTTGTGGGATGCCTCTCTGTGGTGTGTCCCATGTTGAAAAAGTGTGGTTGTTCAGCTTGACTCTTTGTGTTCGATTGTGTAGGTAATTATTAATTAGTTTGAGAGAAGTATAATCGAATCCTAGTTGGCGAAAGTTGTCTAGTAGTAAATTGTGATCGAGGCTGTCAAAAGCTTTACTTAGATCTAAAAATGCTGCTGTTATATATTTATTTTTATTTAAGTTGTAACGCCACTTTTCAGTGGCATCAATTATCGCGTCTATTGTAGAATGTAGTTTTCTAAAACCAAATTGATGATTTGACAGTAACTTATTATTTTCAATGTAATGGTTTATTTGGTTGTAGATAACTCTTTCAAATACTTTGGCTAGTACGTGCACTACTGAGATTGGTCTGTAGTTTTTAGCATCATCTTTAGCATCTTTCTTGTGTATTGGAGTTATGTTTGCTTGTTTACACACTGCTGGAAATTCTGAGCGCATTAAGACTTGGTTTGTGATATATGTTAAATGAGGAGTAATGATGCTGGCACAGTCTTTTAAGATCTTTATTGGCATGTCTGAGGGTCCACTTCCTTTATTTATATTTAAACTGTTTAATATTCTAAAGATGTCGTATTCTGTGACGCTAGTAAATGGGAAAGTGGATTGTATTACTGATTGGTTTTTGTATATATTGTGTATATTTGCATTATGTTGGTGTGGCAAGTTGTCAAATTTTCCGAGATTGATAAATGTGGAATTTAATTTGTTAGCAATGTCAACTGGATCAGATATTATACTGTCATTTTCTCGTAAACTATTTATTTGTAATTGATCGTTTCTGTATCTGTTAAGTACGTCATTAATTAAACGCCATTTTTGTTTAGGTGTAGTTGCATCATTGCATTTATTAATATAATATTTATTTTTGAGTTTCCTGTTGTAGCTATTAAATTTATTTCGTGCCTTTTTGTAATTATTGTAATTGATTTTACCTTTTAAATGTAAATATGTTCTATATAATTCATTTTTATTGTGTCTTAGTTTTGCGAGTTCTGTATCCGCCCAAGGGCAAGCAGATTTTGCATTAAATTGCTGCTGATGTATTTTAATTTTTTTATACGGTGCATAGATATCCAGGCAGTATTCCATATTATTTATTAGTGTGTTTATTTGTATGTCAATGTCAGTCATTGTGTAAATATTACTCCAGTTCAATTTGGTTAAAGTATCTTGAAATATATCTTTATTATATGTAGAATAATCTCTGACTGTTTTCCAGACTGTGCCTGGATTGTTTTTGGTTGGTTTTGTTTTGTCTACTATTATTATAAAATCATGATCAGAATAATCACACGAGAAGTTTTCTTGTACTTGGAAATTGTCTTTAGCGTTTGAGATAAAGTGGTCTATGGTAGTAGATGATGTTTTAGTGATTCTTGTGAGTTTATTACTTGCGTTTAGTATTTGCGTGTTATATTGGTCCAAGACTTCTTTATACTTTTTGCACTGAGCAGTATTTGTTGCATTAATATCGATATTAAAATCCCCCATTAATAAAACTGGTTGATTTTCAAGTACAGCACGTTCAAGTTCAATTTCAAAATGTTTTAGAAAAGTCTTATATTTTTGATTTGGTGGCTTATAAATGACACCTACAATGTAGTTTTCGATATTGTACCAAATTGATTCTATTTTGTTAGTTTTAATTCCTTTGGCTTCGTTAAATGACATGTGTTTTGGGATGTACATTGCAACCCCTCCTCCACGTTTATGTGTAGGACGGTCTCGACGTATGAGTGTATGATGAGGCAGTTGTATGGAGGCACTAGGTATTTGCTTGTGTAGCCAAGTTTCGGTTATTCCAACGACTAAATTTTCAGATGAACGAACTGTGTCTTTAAGCAATGCATGTTTTTTTGTCAGACTTTGTATATTGATACATAGAAATTTCAAATTCTTTTTATGTTTTTGCATAAAATCTGCCAGCTCTAGATCCATGTTGTTTTGTGTGGGGGTTTGATTTAAGGGACCTGGATTAGTTTCAGTACAACCAATTATAAGCAACATTTTCAATACTGTTAGAAAATAATCATGGTTACAATTATTTTTAATTAGGTAGGGGAGTACACGTAATAAAGTAGGAGAGTACTGAAACTTGTAGTATAAATCTCTAGTATCTGAACGTGTGCACTTTCTCACAGATGAATACTGTAAAATAGAAGCAGAATAGCAAAAATTTACGCACGAGTTATTTTCGATCCGATTTTGAGATATTATTACGCAGCAAGACGTGCATACACGTTTCAGTGTACCATAATATTGAAATAATTTTGAAATAAAGTAAATGATGTAATCAAAGCAAGGAAACATAAGGAAAACATAATATGTAATTACGAGTTTGATATAAATATTGAAATAATTTTGAAATAAAGTAAATGATGTAATAATAGCAAGGAAACATAAGGAAAACATAATATGTAATTACGATTTTGATATTACGCAGTACCGTTGGCCAAAGTTTTAATTTTCATGTGCTCATAGATATGAGTACACAATATAGTACAGCAATAGATTCTCAAGCATTAGAATGACATAAAATGGCTTTAATCGACGTCTTCTTTGTCCTTGATATAAAAAAGCATCCGCCTTTTGCTTTTATATTCCAAATTTTCTTCCTAGAGTGACATTTAATCATTTCCTACAAAATAAATTGAGATGATAAACAAAACCATTAAAGGACAAGAAAAGGGGCACCTGAAGTAGGTTTCGGAAAAATCGCCTTAAAAAATTATATTACTTTACAGCAGTTTTATGCGTATATCTTACTCGCACTGAAAGGAATTTTAGTTTGTTTTCATTTTAAATCTCCTGCAATACTGTTCTGAAGTCGCCATTACGTGACGTCATGTACCAAACGTAAATCAAGGGAAGAAAAGGCAATGTTAAATTATATCTCAAAAAACTTTCCGTGCAAATCTATGTTACTTAGAGTTTCACTTACCTGCTAGAAAGACTTATGTAACTAGAAAAGAAAATCATTAACTATTTAAAATGTTTTCGCCAATTGGTAAAATGTCGCTGACTCACCCTCTAGGGTGCACCACTTACTAACCAAAAAACGTATTTTTAATCTTATTGACAAGATACAGTAATTTTAAATTTTATTTAGTTAATGATTTGTGCACTACGAATGCTCTGATTATTTTTTCAAACTTTACAAAATGTTAGCTAAACCTGTTTTAAATGACCTGTCGTGAAAATGGCTGCGTCTAACGGTCATCGCGGGAGTTTAAATTTACATGTTTTATACAGCGTGACTGCCGATTGAAGTCCTGCATGCAAAAAAGGCAGTATGTAAGTGATATAAAATTTCAAAACGAGTTTTCCAAGCTTTATGTTTATGAAGGGTTTTCTTGAGCTTTTAATGTACTACTCCATGAGTGCGTAATGAGTGTTTTTTGCCATTTCTTTGCCGTTTTACCACCAAAATATGAACTTACATCGTATTTCTATATGATTTTTAATACTGTGACTGTTTTCTCGCAAGAGGCGGTTATATAAGTTCTTTTTTTATATACCAGTTAGCCAATCACCAAGTACCGTTATGAGATTTCATCTGTTCATGTATGTATTGTTCCAATTTTTTTGTACTGATCGATACAATTTAAACCATTTGCGTAATGCGTATACAACAGGTTGTATTACAACACGTGGATGTGTTTCCATGCGTACGTAACACATGGTGCGTGATACGCATTCACTTCACTCGAACGTGATGGATGTCGTCCGAATACGCATCACGCAATACACATTACGCAATACGCATCACGCAATACGCATTACGCAATTCGCATCACGCATCACGCAATACGCACACGCATTACACGCGCATGGACTCGTAGCTTAACACACAAAACCACTACAACCTTAATACACAACTACTAATGCAACCTAACGTAATATTATTTTAAACTTATGATATTTATAATTAATCATTAAACATGTCTGACAACAGCCTGCTAACAATGTCACGATTAACTAAATAAATATTAATGTCGTACAGAAAGGGGTGGTTGCTAGGTGACCTCTTGGTCCTTGGCCACCCTAACTAAATGTAATCTTTATCATTTTAAAGAAACATTGTATGTTATTTAATGTGTAACTTTAAATAAGATGAATAAATCTAATCTAATCTAAACCGATCCGATTCGATCTGATCCCATCCCATCCCATCCCATCCCATCCCATCCCATCCCATCCCATCCCATTCCATTTCATCTCATCTCATCTCATCCCATCCCATCCAATCTGATCTGATTCGATAAGATCCTATAAGATCCTATCCAATCCGATCTGGTCTAATCAAGTGTGATCTAATCTAATCTGATCTAATCTAGTCTAGTCTAGTCTTGTCTTGTCTTGTCTTGTCTAGTCTAATCCGATCCGATCCGATCCGATCCGATCTAATCCAATCCAATCCAATCCAATCCAATCCAATCCAATCCAATCCAATCCAATCCAATCCAATCCAATCTAATCTAATCTAATCTAATCACTTTAAGAGAATAATTTTATTCATTTTACTCACAAGAATTCTAACTTCGTTCAACACTAAGAGATGCTGTTTGTGAGTCATGATAGGCGATATTTTCTTTAGTTTGACCTTGAATCTGACAGTACCATGTTGCTGAATCTTCTTGCTTGGCATTATTAATTCGTATGCTGCCATCTCCAGACGTTGTGCAATTTTCGTTGAAAAATTCATACCTCGGGTGCAACCTAACTCCTGGAAGAGCTGGGAGGTTACCTCTGAACCATACAATCTGAAATAAGAAAAACAAACAGCTGGCACACAATAATTATAATCAGTGCACTAACTTACTAGCTAAGCTTCCTTAGAGATGTAACGCTATAAACGGGTATGTTTCATCACGAAGCTGGTCTCTTCCTCGTTCCTGTTGTTCAAGTTTTTAGCAAGTTTTAATGCTGTGACAATAGATTAATTTCATATTTCACATTATAATTTTTCTACGAAAAAACGGATTCTACGGCAATGATAAATAGCGTTATAAATGACATATGCAGGCAGTTCAGCAGAGAAAGACAGAGAGACAAGAGAGTAGCAAATTATCTGAATTCTGCACTAGTTCTTTATAGCAGTAAAATAATAATAATAATAATAATAATAATAATAATAATAATAATAATAATAATAATAATAATATAATAATAATAATGATGATGATGATGATGATGATGATGATGATAATAATGATAATGATGATGATGATGATAATGATAATGATAATGATAATGATAATGATAATGATAATCATAATCATAATCATAATAATAATAATAATAATAATAATAATAATAATAATAATAATAATAATAATAATAATAATAATAATAATAATAACAATAATAATGATAATAATAATAATCATAATCATAACAGCAACAACAACAACAATAATAATAATAACAATAACTAATAACAACAACAACAACAATAATAATGAGTTTATAAGATCAGCAAGATTACTTTGTGAATATTTTGGAAAACTTTGACAAATATGGCAGATATATACCCGGCTAGACAGTGCAAATTTGATACAAAGCATAATACCAATGAATATTCTTTTGTAATTAACCGTTGCTGACTTACAAAAACATTTCATGTAAATATATTACACAATTATGATTGTAACTGAGTAATACTGACGCAACCTACTGCATTTGTAACTCGTTTCAAACACTTGTGAAAAAAAATCAAAAATGTGTTTCATGCAAAAACTATTAACACGCTCACTTTTCATCCTTACACTAGCAGACGCAGGACTGCAGTATTTCTTAGTTTGCAAATCTGGCATAATACTTGATATTTACAATTGCAATAAACACTCTTTTCTCACCTGATATGAATCATAATTGTTTAGATTATTCACAACACACTTCATGATGACAGTTGAGTTCTCTTCAACTTTTTTATCCTGAGGTTCTTCAGAAAAATGATTAACTGTTTAATGTAAACAAATACGTTATTATTGTTTTATTCAAAATGTAGCATAATGTTGAATCTTCTTCTTCTGTTGATCTAAACGTACGTTGTGATCATAGGTATCCTATATTAGAGCATCTCACTGTTTTCTGTCTACAGCTAAGATTTTCAAGTTGTATTGCTATTGATAGGTGGGGTCTCAGCTGTCGTAAATCTTATTAATTCTTGATATCCAGGTTGTTTTTGGTTTAGCGTGGAAGTCTTTCAGTAGGTTTTAATGCTAATCTCATTGGTGTTGTTTCTGACAATCTCATTAAATGACCTACCCATCTTAGTCTTCTGATCCTGATTTTAGTGCTCCAATGTTCTTCTTCGTTCTGTTTAATGCTAATCTTACTGGTGTTATCTCAGGCAATCTTATTAAATGTCCTACCCATGTTAGTCTTCTGATTCTGATCTTAGTGCTCCAATGTTCTTCTTTCGTTCTGTTTAATGCTAATCTCACTGGTGTTGTTTATGACAATCTCATTAAATATCCTACCCACCTTAGTCTTCTCATTCTGATTTTAGTGCTCCAATGTTAAGGCTAATCTCACTGGTGTTGTTTCTGGCAATCTCATTAAATATCCTACACATCTTAGTTTTCTCATTCTGATTTTAGTGATCCAATGTTAAGGCTAATCTCACTGGTGTTGTTTCTGGCAATTTCATTAAATGTCCTACCTATCTTGGTCTTCTGATTCTGATCTTAGTGCTCCAATGTTCTTCTCTCGTTCTGTTTAATGCTAATCTCACTGGTGTTGTTTATGACAATCTCATTAAATATCCTACCCACCTTAGTCTTCTCATTCTGATTTTAGTGCTCCAATGTTAAGGCTAATCTCACTGGTGTTGTTTCTGGCAATCTCATTAAATATCCTACACATCTTAGTTTTCTCATTCTGATTTTAGTGATCTAATGTTAAGGCTAATCTCACTGGTGTTGTTTCTGGCAATTTCATTAAATGTCCTACCTATCTTGGTCTTCTGATTCTGATCTTAGTGCTCCAATGTTCTTCTCTCGTTCTGTTTAATGCTAATCTCACTGGTGTTGTTTATGACAATCTCATTAAATATCCTACACATCTTAGTCTTCTCATTCTGATTTTAGTGATCCAAAGTTAAGGCTAATCTCACTGGTGTTGTTTCTGGCAGTCTCATTAAATGACCTACCCATCTTAGTCTTCTGATCCTGATTTTAGTGCTCCAATGTTCTTCTTCGTTCTGTTTAATGCTAATCTTACTGGTGTTGTCTCAGGCAATCTTATTAAATGTCCTACCCATGTTAGTCTTCTGATTCTGATCTTAGTGCTCCAATGTTCTTCTTTCGTTCTGTTTAATGCTAATCTCACTGGTGTTGTTTATGACAATCTCATTAAATATCCTACCCACCTTAGTCTTCTCATTCTGATTTTAGTGCTCCAATGTTAAGGCTAATCTCACTGGTGTTGTTTCTGGCAATCTCATTAAATGTCCTACACATCTTAGTCTTCTCATTCTGATTTTAGTGCTCCAATGTTAAGGCTAATCTCACTGGTATTGTTTCTGGCAATCTCATTAAATATCCTACACATCTTAGTCTTCTCATTCTGATTTTAGTGATCCAATGTTAAGGCTAATCTCACTGGTGTTGTTTCTGGCAATTTCATTAAATGTCCTACCTATCTTGGTCTTCTGATTGTGATCTTAGTGCTCCAATGTTCTTCTCTCGTTCTGTTTAATGCTAATCTCACTGCTGTTGTTTATGACAATCTCATTAAATATCCTACCCACCTTAGTCTTCTCATTCTGATTTTAGTGCTCCAATGTTAAGGCTAATCTCACTGGTGTTGTTTCTGGCAATCTCATTAAATATCCTACACATCTTAGTTTTCTCATTCTGATTTTAGTGATCCAATGTTAAGGCTAATCTCACTGGTGTTGTTTCTGGCAATTTCATTAAATGTCCTACCTATCTTGGTCTTCTGATTCTGATCTTAGTGCTCCAATGGTCTTCTCTCGTTCTGTTTAATGCTAATCTCACTGGTGTTGTTTATGACAATCTCATTAAATATCCTACACATCTTAGTCTTCTCATTCTGATTTTAGTGCTCCAAAGTTAAGGCTAATCTCACTGGTGTTGTTTATGACAATCTCATTAAATATCCTACACATCTTAGTTTTCTCATTCTGATTTTAGTGATCCAATGTTAAGGCTAATCTCACTGGTGTTGTTTCTGGCAATTTCATTAAATGTCCTACCTATCTTGGTCTTCTGATTCTGATCTTAGTGCTCCAATGTTCTTCTCTCGTTCTGTTTAATGCTAATCTCACTGGTGTTGTTTATGACAATCTCATTAAATATCCTACCCACCTTAGTCTTCTCATTCTGATTTTAGTGCTCCAAAGTTAAGGCTAATCTCACTGGTGTTGTTTCTGGCAATCTCATTAAATGTCCTACCCATCTTAGCCTTCTGATTGTGATCTTAGTGCTCCAATGTTCTTCTTTCGTTCTGTTTAATGCTAATCTTTCTGGTGTTGTTTCTCACAATCTCATTAAATGTCCTACCCATCTTAGTCTTCTCATTCTGATTTTAGTGCTCCAATGTTCTTCTTTGGTTCTGTTATACATCTGCTTATTTGAAATTATATATGGCAATTTTATTTTTAAGATTTTTATGAGCAGGTAGTTGTGAAATACATTTATTTCTGTTTCCTGCACAACCATAAAGTTGACAATGTATCTAAAATTTAAAATCTAATCCTTTTTTAATACTTACATTTAATAGCTGACGTAATCATTATCGTTGCTAAGTTGTTCGAAAACAGTTTATAAAACAAGGTAGTTATAATTGTTTGATTTAGGCTCCGTTTAGAAAACTGCTAAAGCTCCTTTGTTAGATGTTTGTGTCACACTATAGTACTAACTTAACTTTCTATTTGCTTTCTATTCTATCTTTGCATAAATCATAAATTATCGCTAATCATTATGCGGTCACATTTTATTCAAGTTTTCTTCTGTAGGCAATGAACTTTTCAGCACCAGCAACTATTTCAGACATTTTCGATACAACAAGAAAATTTTTAATAATTAAACATTAAAATTAAAGCAGAAAAAAATCACAAGCACATTTATTTCAATAATCCTTTGTGCCGTTTTGTTATGCATATGTGCAGTTGCCTGTAGGCCAAAGATTGCAGTGTACTAACGCGTCTTAATCTTAACGGACATGTGATATATGGGTAAAGCAAAACCGTCTGGTGCATCAGTTCAACAACTTCATTTGTTTTGCGTGAACTCAACTTAGTTATGAATTAGTCTGTGCTTAGCAGAATCTTGCTTGGCAAGAGGAAAAAATGAATAAGGAAGCGTTCTGGAAAGCTACAGAACTGCTACTAATACAATAGCATGTGCTGCCATGTATTGTCAAGTACGCACAAATGCGTTGTCTGGCACACTTGATCTTTTCCCTTTTCACTGTCATTATCAATCACTGGAACTGTGAAAATGCTTACAGTGTCACATTTTGGAGTTCTTTTGCAGTGACTTTGTGCAATATAAAATTTCAGGACAACAGCTGTGAATTTTTTGAAAAAGTCCCTTCAGTCTCCGCGGTGTGCCTGAACAAATGCCACGACACAGTTAAACTATTCAGACCTCCTTACAAGTTTTAAAACTGAGGTCTAAAGCAATACAGTCATCAAATTTAGAGGCAAAACTTAAATCAACTCATTAAATTTAGATTTTGTCAACAGTTGTGAGTCCAAAATGTGATGATTCGTTGACTGTGGCTATATCTTAGTAAACATTTCATTGATAAATTTAACAATATATTAAAAAAATCTCAGGCCACTTGAAAAAACCTACATTGCACTCAACCTGCAATCTTGTAACCATTAATAATAGTAACCACAAATAATAATAATAATAGTCTTTCTATCTTCTATCTTCTATCTATCTGTCTGTCTGTCTGTCTGTCTGTCTATCTGTCGCTATCTATCCTTCTGTCTGTCTGCCTGTCTGTCTGTCGCTATCTATCTGTCTGTCGCTATTTATCCTTCTGTCTGCCTGTCTGTCCGTCCGTCCGTCCGTCCGTCCGTCCGTCCGTCCGTCCGTCCCTCCCTCCCTCCCTCCCTCCCTCCATCCATCCATCCATCCATCCATCCATCCATCCATCCATCCATCCATCCATCCATCCATCCATCCATCCATCCATCCATCCATCCATCCATCCATCCATCCATCCATCCATCCATCCATCCATCCATCCATCCATCCATCCATCCATCCATCCATCCATCCATCCATCCATCCATCCATCCATCAATCCATCCATCCATCCATCCATCCATCCATCCATCTATCTATAAACTTAATTCATTACATCATTGCACTTTAAGCACTAATGTTTTTTTTACAATACGATTCACTTTAAATTTTCAGATTATTTCTATTACTTTTGCGTGTGGGACAATCTAACAAGCCCTGCTTTTTGATTGCCCGCAACACATTTGCATTCGTTTATAGGTGAGCAGTTTTTGAGGCTTTTCCTGTGCAGTATTTCTTATTTGTATTATATCCATTGTAGGCCCTTTCACTAGATATTGTACATGAAACTATTGTAAATGTTTAATGTGAAATAAATGAACTATGACTTATTAATCATTGTTCTGGTTTAAAGCACTAGGTCTTTAGTGAAAGAGCACTAGTGAAAGAGTGTCTAAAATAAATAAATAAATAAAATAAAGAAAATATATAATAAATAATTAAAATAAATTCTCACATTTTTCGACTTTAACAGCTGCTGCCTGTGAATCGTGATACGCGGCTTTTCCTTTAACAAACTGCTGAATCTGGCAATGCCACATTGCTGCGTCTTCTAGTTTTGCATTGTTAATTCTTATACTGCAGTCACCAGATGCTTTACAGTTGTCATCAGTGAATTCGTATCTTGGGTCAACTTTGATACCAGGAAGTGTAGGAATGTGGTCCCTGTACCACACAACATTAAATTCAAAGCAGTTCATAACCAGTTTGCCTGAAAAATTCTAACTTTTTACTTAAGACGCATAAACAATAATATACGAACTTGAAACATAGCCATTTTGATTTCCGCTCAGCCACACAACTTCGATACTGTAATGAAAATAAAGTTACAATCTTGAATTGTTACAAAAATGCACAAAACTGCATTCGTTTCAATGCTTATATGTTGGCTAAATAAATAAATCTTGAAACCTTTGAAATGAAATTTGATTTTTTTTAAATTTCGGCATTCAGTGGCAAGACATGGCTGACAGTAAAGATCCCAATCTATTATCAAGGACACTCGATAAAGAGGGAACACGTACAAGTGGTTTGACTACCTTTAGATACCTGCATACCCTCTTTAAATGACATATTGGTCAGAGGCAGGATAGCTGTCAAAATAAACAGAATCATTAGTAATATATATATATGCATGGAATGTTTTTTGGGACATTTTAACATTTAATTTTCTTCCCCTGACTTACATTGTGCGTATGTGACGTCATATAATGGCGCGGTGGGTACAGTATTGCGGGAGATTTAAAATGAAAACAAATGAAAAATCATTATAACGCGAGTATGATATACATAACTTTTCCTATAAAAGAATATAATTATAAGGCGATTTTTCTGAAAACTACCTTTGGTGTCCCCTTCTTTTTTATTTAAGCAAATACAATGGCTAGAATCTGCTGCATATATGTTATTCTAGCGCATGTAATTCCACTTGCACTCACCTGATATGATTCATAGCTGCTAGGGTCCTACGGCACAATTTAAAATGTCTGTTGAGGTTTCCATCAATGTCTTATTTTGTGGTTCTTGTGCAAAACGGTTAGCTATAAATGATAAATACTAGAGAACTGCGGTCAAAACAATCAGTTATCAAATCTACAAATAGTAAAGGGTCTTACATTACAAGGGGGGGGGGGGAGGGGGCGAAACGCCGGGGGCGGGCGCCACCATGGTTGACGCCCAGAAAACTTTTGAACTGCTAGAACGCCGGAGAAGCATTTTCGAAGAGAAAATATGGAGTTATACAGTTGTTAAAGGAAAGAACAATTGAAAGAAAAACTGCTTTATTCTCAAGGCCAGTCCTTAATACTTGTCAATACTGGCAAACGGCGCGGACGCGGCGAGAGAGAGAGAGAGAGAGAGAGAGAGAGAGAGAGAGAGAGAGGCAGTATGTTCGCATAGAGCAAAAAAATGTTACCTTGGCGCGATGCCCCCCCCTGGAGGGTTAGGCCCCGGGGAAGTATCCCCACTTCCCCGCCCCTGAAATAGGCCTTGGTGGTTAGGTCTGTGTACCGTAACATTTTCCATACATGAGAAATAAATCTTGTTTAATGCAATTGAGCTAAATACGTAGGAGTGAGTTTTTGGCTACTTGCTCGTGACGTAACTCTATAAACAGGTTACTTTCACCTGTCTTGTTCACGTTCTAGTTAACGAAAAATTGGTTACGTAACATTCGAGTTACTCCACTGTCTAAATTTTAGCAAAGAACGGAATCTTCAACAATTTTAAATGGTGATCTATATCACATTATCACATTCAATTCCACTAGAACAATAAAAGACATACTGTTTCTAAACGACATGTCCATGCAGTTGGGTGAAAAAAGTCAATGCCTCGCGTTTTTAACAAATTTGCAATAATTAAGCCTTTTTTCAGTTCCAGCGATTGATGAGGAAAATGTCAAGGAACAAATGCACCAGGTAACGCATTTGTGTACACTTGACAACACCTCGCCGCCCATGCTATTGTAATAGTAACAGTTTTAACTGCTAGCTAGAACATTATGCTAATTCTTGCCTGTTCCTAAGCAAGACCCTGCTAGTAAATCACTCTATGCACAGGCCTATGCATAGAAAGTCTACGTAAATCAACTGAAGTGATGCAGCAGATGACTTTGCTTTAACCACATGTCACGCGACCGTTGCAGTTAAGACGTCGTTGTGGTACACTAAACCTTTGAGCTACAGCAACTGCGCTTGCGCAAAACGAAACAGCTTAATGCATGCAAGAGCATTTCCAAAACAGATGTAAGCTTAATTTAATTAATTTTAATTAAATACCTCTAAGATCTAGGTTAAATGTGTATCTGGTATACTGTGTGTCTTTCGTTTTCCTGATAAACAACCAGTAATTACCAGCATCTGTCTTATTAGGTTGATGTATATGCATTTCAGTATGGAAACATTTCATCTTTGGCACCCATGTATGTTGCCTTACTGTGGACCACATGTGTTCAGATGGTTTAGCATCATTTGACAGAGAAGCGTTCATGTAGATGTGTTCATCTGATGTATCTCGCCTCCAGTATAATTCTAAATACCCGTACAGAGTGCAAAAGTCAACCTCAAAGCGAACGTCCCTGCTGCCAACTTTTGCTGTAATCTTTTTTGTGTCTGCTGGAAAATTAGTGTGAAACATAATATACGTGATAAAACAATAGTGCACACTGGGAAGCTTAGCAAAAGGACAAGTTCCAAAAACAAAAACCAGAATTAGTGTGAAACATATTATACGTGATAAAACAATAGTGCACACTGGGAAGCTTAGCAAAAGGACAAGTTCCAAAAACAAAAACCAGAATTAGTGTGAAACATATTATACGTGATAAAACAATAGTGCACACTGGGAAGCTTAGCAAAAGGACAAGTTCCAAAAACAAAAACCAGAATTAGTGTGAAACATATTATACGTGATAAAACAATAGTGCACACTGGGAAGCTTAGCAAAAGGACAAGTTCCAAAAACAAAAACAAGAATTGATTTAGAGCAGAAACGACGATATTTTTAGGAGATAATCTTAAAGCAAAACCGGATCCGATCTTAAATTGTAGGTCAAAACAATCTACTATTTAAAATAATGAAAGGAAACATACTATTTCTTCAAAAATGACTTACGGGGAACAATTATTATCACACAAACATAATTTCACGTTTGAGCCACTTGTTATTCACTCTTACGTGCATTTCGCCGTTTGCTAGATAGATGGGCACTACCGCCTGCATGTTGACAACGTATTGTACAAAAAACAGGTGCTGTACCTTTCAGTTGAGATGTTTTAGTTTATAACGAACTACACACGTTCGACAGCTCATGGGGGGAGCATAGCGGTAAATTTGAAATTAAAATTTCCATGTTAAGAGTTGCCTAGCTTTAATACAACACACCGAAGATCCTACTGTAGCAACGTACTTCAATTTTCGCTTTCACAAACACGCGCAACGCACTCGTGCGTGAAATATTTCTGCTGCTGAAAATTATGTTCGTTTGTGATGTCATCAATAATTAGGCTCGCCCGCCTTTAATTAAGATTTTAAGTATCTTATTTAATTATCAGAGACGCTTTTGCAGTATTAATTGTGTTAAAATGTGTACTTTTTATCGGACGTGAAAATGGGGTAGTGTATGAAAAATCATCCTGTCTTCATTTGAAAAACATCATCACAAATCAATGTAAAGATGCATGAATAAATCAAGTTGAAATGTACCTCCATCTTTTACACAATCTCTTGAAAACTGTTGTGAATTCAATGTGACATTTTTGCCAACAATTGGCCAAGCACAGTCGATCACGCTCCCCTTCATGATGTGCTTCGCCCAGTGTAGACTGCAGTCACATACCAGTCTGTTGTCTTAAATAAAAAATCACAATGAACAATTCATGTGTTTTATGTATAAACGGGTAGTTTTAAGTGTGAAAAAAGAAAAGTAAAATATTAGTGCAAAAGTTCAATGTGATATATATATATATGTATATAATAAGTTATACATATAAATAATGTAAGTTTTCTATAAAAAACAATAATTTTCTATAAAAACAATAATATATATATATATATAGGGAGAGAGAGAGAGAGAGAGAGAGAGAGAGAGAGAGAAATAGAAAAATAACATAATAACATATATATATATATATATATATATATATATATTATATGTTATGCTATTTTTTCTATTTTTCTCTTTATTTCCTATTAGAGATGCGTAATACTGAATAATGTGCAATTTAATTAAAAAAATCAATTTTGTCCATTGATATCCACATCAAACATCTTTATAAATTATCCGTTAATAAAGATTTGCAGTAAAATTGTTCAATATAAATTGTAAAATAAATCATTTTATAATAAAGTAACATATTGCATTAATTATTAATAAACCATAAATGAAAAGTTTCAAATAAATATTGGACCGTTCTCCTTTCATAGCGGAAGCAGGACAGATGACACTGCGGTCTAAATCGTTCTCCATGTTTTTCATTAAGCTTATGAAACATTTCAGCTCAAACAAAATTCGAATCATGGAGTTGAATTGACCAGTCATTAGTAAGTACAACTTCACTTTCTTAAGTAAATACAATTAGCTTACCCAAATGTCGCCCTAGAAGAAGGACTTAACCAGAATGTTTGTAGCAAAGTTTGTGAACAGAGCTGGAGGAGATAGTCTGCAATGAATGACTCAGACCACTGACAAGCTTCTACAGTAGAGCTTCCCTTTTTACAAACTCACTTTATAGACTAGTGGCTTTTACTAACTTAAGGTCAGAATGCAAGTCTGTTCAAGGATAAAACCACGTTCACACGCACACCTGAGAGGCCCGCTGTATCCCATGCCATCATAGCTTGTATTTGTTTATTATGAATTTAACCCTTTTATACCCGTTTTATCCCGTGGGATACGAGAATATTTTCTGCCTTTAAAATTAATAAAAGTTTAAAACTGACAGTTGTGTGATCTGTTAATAGTTATTTTGATTTAAGCCAATAAAAAGAGACTACATTGCATAAAAAACTGCGCAAGGTACAGTACTTTAGATACGACTTTGTACAGATCAGCATAGCACGCATACTAAATGTCTTAAATACTTTAAAAAATTATCAGCAGTTGCAAAATGAAGCACATTTTATGTTTCCATTGAATCCCAATGTATCCCGTAGGATACGGGCTATATTTAGCACACGGGCACAGCTAGAAAACAAATAATTATTATGTGTAAACAAGATGGACATACCAAACAAAAGTACCAAGCCAAAAAAATTTTTCTTATTAAAAAATAATTTGGGACTGAAAGGGTTAATTTTAACATGAGTCTACTCCAGCCTTGACGAATGCATCATACATTACTGACAACATCAGACAGATATGCTACATCTGAACGTTATTCAGACACAAACACTAATTATGAAAATGGCTATAAAATAATCGAACCTGTTAATTCCACACTGACTGAACTGTATTTGACATTAGTTTCGTCAAAGATTGGCTTCGGCATTCTCTCCATTCCAGTACCTTTAACGAAGATTTTCCGAAGTTTACGTAAAGTTTGACCATGCACATCTAACCTCACCAACAGGGGGCAGTAGCTAATGATAATTTCTTGAACAAAGTGCACTTCTGAAAATGCATTAGGATGAATGAATACCAGCTTTGGGTTGTCATCAATTTTAATGCTTCCAGATATATTTCCTGCAATGAAGGCATTACCAATGCCAACCAATCGAGTCTTAGACAACACGAAATCAGCTATATTGGACCCAACTAGGAGGCCTTCTTGTAGATCTGGTTCTATGTAGTTTATCAGTGTCAAACTATCCAATGTCTGTCCATCTTTAAGAAGCTTGGCCAAAAAAATCATCTGTTGTCTGTCCAGAGTTACTGGTGTTGGAGTGATTGAACCGCACGTTATTTTACACGTGTAAACTGTTATCTGTCTGTTACCTTCAAATATTAGTTTGGGAACATTCCAGAAGTCACAGTAGGGATCTAAGTATTCACTTAACAAATCGTTTAGCTTATTTTCTCCACATGGTGGTGCTGTTAGAACCTTGTTAACAAAAATAAAGAGTGCAAAATAAAACCATGTTGTCCTAAAATTCATGGTGTTACCATTGCTCTTCAAGCGCAGGTAGAATGTAAGCAAGTTACTATGGAAACATACACAATGAGGTGTATAGAATGATGTCACACATTAGAAT
>JAQGDQ010001278.1:35000-49871 GCA_030141605.1 Tubiluchus corallicola
TCCTCATCTCCTAAGTAATTGTTGCTCTTTCTCATACTTACTTTTTCTCTTAAATTTTTCTATATTACACTTTTTTGATACTTATTTTATCTCTCCATACTTTCAGTTTTTTAACTTTACTTACTAACCTTGGTCAAATTCCCTTGTTAATAAGACCCCTGTTGTATGACAATTACTGATTATTACCCTGATTATTACCCTATTAAATACTGATTAATTGTATTGTTGTGTTTAGATTTAGGTATCCAACTTTATTATTTTTTGTTTTCACTACTTTTTTGATAATTTGTATCATTTATACAGTTTTTATTATATTTTTTCTTATTTTTTTTTGTTTTTGTTAGCTGCAGCATCACCATTTAATTTTAATATACTAATCTATTTATAAGAAAGGGCAGGAGACTAGATGACCCTATGGTCCTTCCCTGCCCTGCTCCACGATAATAATTACGTAATATTTAAAAAAAAATTCATGTCAAATTAATTGGAGAAAATAAAATGTTCTATGTTCTATACCTATTTTCCTGGTGCTATCGATCAACAGTTTGCTAACATCAAGTTTGTGAGTAAACAGACGAACATGTTTTTTGCTCAACACCTCAACAGTATAATTTCTGCTGTCTTTCTGTGTAGCTGATTCTATAGTCAGTGTTGCCAGGTAGCATTTGGGGGAATCTTCAGATCTGTTAAGCTGTTTAAAACTGCCTTTGAAACGATCACCGTACGTAAGAAGAGAAGATAAGAGATCAATGTTCCCTTCAGTCCATTTCCATCTGACTTCTACAACGTCGTCAACAATGCAGATGACCCTTGAAACTTTTACATCTTTACCTTCAAGTTTCGTCATCGTTGCGTCGGTAGCTGTAATTATAAAATCAATTTGATCCTGAAGTTATTAGATAGGCCTAAACAATTAAATTTTCGTGTATTAAATTAAAATCAAAGTTCAGATATACACTGATAAAATAAATAATGACTTACTAATGTAACGGGTTATGTACTACGGCCAAATCACGTTGAAAACACCGATTCTCGTCTGATCACCGAAGTTAAGCAACGTAGAGGCTGGTTAGTGCTTGGATGGGTGACCGCTTAGGAATACCAGGTGCAGTAGGCTTGCCGGATGCCCACACTGTATCTCGACATTAGGCGGAGGAGCTGTACAAGCAGCCAACAACTAGAGGGCAGAGGAGGTCAAGTGACCCAACGGCCATGTGTAGAAGAGTAAACCTTCCAAATCAGGAGTGGAGCCCCGAAGGCGGACCAGTGCAGCATGCCCATTGACTCCGGCAGCTCCTGCAGCCAACCTGGTGCCAAACGTATCGCTCCGCTTTCCTTTGCACTACACCAGGGAGGAAGAGAGGGGGTTCCTGTTGTCTGGGCAACTTGGGATCTTCATACACCTTGCCCAGGCGTGCGCCCTGGAGACGTTCAAGGATTGGACTCTCTTGGCGCACATTCCATTGTCTTCCGAGACAGAAGGATGCCAACAACAAAAGGTCATTTTCCACATTATTTACTTTATAATACGCGAAAGTTATTGAGAATATAATTTTCAGTGAGAATGCATTTTAATGTTGAGATTTCCCTTCGAAGTGGAGAATCTCAATTTGACAAGAAAAATCATGGCCACTATTTCAAATAATTTTAACACAACAAACATTGTGCCTTTTGACAAAAAACGGACCAAAAAATTATCAATATTTTTATACGTTTGGCATCCATTATCATAAATACTAATAAATGAAATTCAGATTATAAACTGAATCACGAATGATATTTTTTGTTCTTTTTCGCTGACATTTGTTTAATAGCTAACAAAAACATAAATCATAATCCATGATTCCTTCTACAATCTTTCTTTGATTAAAATTAAAGGGAATACTCACTATTTTCATATGTTAAAGTAGCTTCTTCTGAGTTGTGATACACAGCTTTTCCTTTGACTTGACCCTGAATCTGGCAGTACCATGTAGCTGCATCTTCTGGTTGAGGATTATGAATTTCTATGCTGCAGACACCAGATTCTGTGCAATTCTTGTCAGCAAATTCATATCTGGGTTCCGTCACAGTACCCGGAAGTGAAGGGATGCGGTTTTTGTACCAAACAACCTTAAATTTAAACAATTTATGAAATGGTTAAGCTGAGTCTTTAGGATAAATAAATTTTTGAACTTAATCATTTTCTTCATCATAACTCTGTGAGTAAAAATATTTTTTTATTATAAACTGTATTAATAGAAATGCTTAACAACTTCGTCTGCAATGTCTTAAACTTACCAAATATTCAGGCTAGTGGGGTTTCTGTAGGTGGTTTTCTTTCTGACATTATTTGAAAATTATTGGGACTATCCTAGTCATATGTAATAAGTCATAAATCATTTATTTCACATTACACATTTACAATGGTTACATATACAATATCTAGTGAAAAGACCTAAAATGGATATAATACAAATAAGAAATACCGTAAAACGGGGTGAGTTCGCCACTTTTTAAGGGTATTTTTTTACGTTTCCTGCCATAGCAAGAGAATTAGCCAACCGATTTTCTTAGTTCAAGCTATATATTGCCCTTCGAATAAAACACTATCGTGGGTTGAATTCGCCACTAACAATTTAACACTGTTTAATGCCATTCTAGGCAGCTGAAATTAACTGGTTGTGATTGGCTGGTTGGGGGTGAGTTCGCCACCCTATGAAAAAATTATAAAAAATGTCTAGTTTTAGTTTTCAAATAGAAACTTCTGCGTTGGCAAGGAAGGCTTGAACGTCTTGTGCACTGATCTTATCGCGGGCGCCCTTGACGTTGCCAGCCACTCTGAAAACCAGATTGTTCCTTCGGGCGAATGATTTGACAAAGTCTATTCCAGGGGTGTTTGCCTTGAATCGTCGTTCCTGGATCTCCTTCGCGTCAAGAACACTCTTAATCAGTAGTCGGAGATCGATGGCAGTCATTGGGAACCCCCACTCAGCGGCCACTGGGAGTGTTGGCGATTTCGTGCTCCTCGGCGGCGGAGAACACTGGCTGACCTCCGGTCTTCCGCGGATGACTTCCTGAGAGTTTGTCAGAAAGGGTCTTTCTTGGAACTCCGAATTGCCTCGCCGCTGGGCTGATTGTCCTGTTGGTATTCTTGACGGCATGCAGGGCAGCTTCCAGAGCTTCTGGGGTATAATTTTGGTATCTATGACCCGGGACAGGGATGTAGGTGCGTGGCATGTTAAGTAGCAAGAAATAGTAGACAAATAATATGTAGCGCAGAATGGAATACTTCTAGTGCGAATTGAAAGAAGATAACTGTCGCAAACTGTTTATAATGACGGTGATCATGATATCTGTTCATTAAACACTGAACAATAGTTACAGCAAACCTACAATGGCCAATACGTAAGGGGTGGCGAACTCACCCCGTTTTACGGTACTGCACAGGAAAAGCCTCAACACTGTTCACTTATACACGAAGATAAATGTGTTGCGGGCAACCTACTGAGCTAACTTGGCAAGAAAACTCGCTAGTCAGAATGTCCAGTAATTTCTACTCTTTTTTGTATGCAATTCGGTTTACTGGAACCAAGATCGCACATTTAGCTGCGATGTCTATTAAGAAATTTCTCATTCTGCTTGTTGTTATTCTCCATATTGTGAAATATTGACCCCAGTTCTTACTGATGGTGGAATGTTGAATAACTGCATTGCTTGTTTCATAGCCATAAAAATTCTATCCACACACAGTGGTTATAAAAGCAACAAACAATTTATAGTGAAAGTTGCACTCAAAAAACGTAACCTTGAACAATGCTGTCTTTAGATCAACTAACTTACATGCCTTGAGAGAATTGAAATGTATATCACATGACTGAGATTCGAGTTCTTATTGGAAGGTACATCATATTCATGCATGCACACCACGAATGGAAAGTCACCTGTACTCTAGATACATCAATGTCATGGTGTACTTGGCCTCTACTAGATACATCAATATCATAGTGTACTTGGCTTCTACTAGATACATCAATTTATCATAGTGTACTTGGCTTCTGCTAGATACATCAATGTCATAGTGTACTTGGCTTCTACTAGATACATCAATATCATAGTGTACTTGGCTTCTACTAGATACATCAATGTCAAAGTGTACTTGGCTTCTACTAGATACATCAATGTCATAGTGTACTTGGCTTCTACTAGATACATCAATGTCATAGTGTACTTGGCTTCTACTAGATACATCAATGTCATAGTGTACTTGGCTTCTACTAGATACATCAATGTCATGGTGTACTTGCTTCTACTAGATACATCAATGTCATAGTGTACTTGGCTTCTACTAGATACATCAATGTCATAGTGTACTTGGCTTCTACTAGATACATCAATGTCATAGTGTACTTGGCTTCTACTAGATACATCAATGTCATAGTGTACTTGGCTTACTAGATACATCAATATCATAGTGTACTTGGCTTCTACTAGATACATCAATGTCATAGTGTACTTGGCTTCTACTAGATACATCAATGTCATAGTGTACTTGGCTTCTACTAGATACATCAATGTCATAGTGTACTTGGCTTCTACTAGATACATCAATGTCATAGTGTACTTGGCTTCTACTAGATACATCAATGTCATAGTGTACTTGGCTTCTACTAGATACATCAATGTCATGGTGTACTTGGCTTCTACTAGATACATCAATGTCATGGTGTACTTGGCTTCTACTAGATACATCAATGTCATAGTGTACTTGGCTTCTACTAGATACATCAATGTCATAGTGTACTTGGCTTCTACTAGATACATCAATGTCATAGTGTACTTGGCTTCTACTAGATACATCAATGTCATAGTGTACTTGGCTTCTACTAGATACATCAATGTCATAGTGTACTTGGCTTCTACTAGATACATCAATGTCATAGTGTACTTGGCTTCTACTAGATACATCAATGTCATGGTGTACTTGGCTTCTACTAGATACATCAATATCATAGTGTACTTGGCTTCTACTAGATACATCAATGTCATAGTGTACTTGGCTTCTACTAGATACATCAATATCATAGTGTACTTGGCTTCTACTAGATACATCAATGTCATAGTGTACTTGGCTTCTACTAGATACATCAATGTCATAGTGTACTTGGCTTCTACTAGATACATCAATATCATAGTGTACTTGGCTTCTACTAGATACATCAATGTCATAGTGTACTTGGCTTCTACTAGATACATCAATGTCATGGTGTACTTGGCTTCTACTAGATACATCAATGTCATGGTGTACTTGGCTTCTACTAGATACATCAATGTCAAAGTGTACTTGGCTTCTACTAGATGCATCAATATCATAGTGTACTTGGCTTCTACTAGATACATCAATGTCAAAGTGTACTTGGCTTCATTAAGCAGAACAAAGATTATTGCATAGAAAGAGCTGTCTTATATGTTTTCTGTAGTTAACTAGATAATTGGTGAATTTCTCTCTAAGACTAAACTTAAAAATTTAATTAAGCCATTAAAAAAATATAAACGGATAGGGAAAAACACATAGAGACTTAATAAACTCATTGCTGATAAACTCTATGCAATTTGGCAAAAAGGCCTGTAGGTGGCAGCATACGTCATTTCAATACTTTAATGTGGTATACTATGAACTAAACTTTACAAATAGTACGAACAATCAAGTACTTTGCACAATAAGCGACTGCCTATTCAATGACGTATGTGTGGCATGACTGGAACTTAACTTACTATCAAATATATCATTCTACTGAGCCAGTGCAACAGTAGCGTATCATCAACGATCATGTGTGCACACACTCACCACCTATACATACATGTTTGTAAGCGGCAATGAAAGGATGTAACTTATTCAATGTCTATACACTTTCAGACATGTTTAGATAAAAAATTAATTTTGTTTAACAAACAGCTAAATCTTTTGCAAAGTGTTTCCTTAAATTATACAGCATATGGTTGAGCTGTTAGCGATAAATGCTGCACAAATAATGCCTTCTTAAATCTTTTTGTGCTACCTGATATGAATCATGCACAAATAATGCCTTCTTAAATCAACTTTGTGCTACCTGATATGAATCATGCACAAATAATGCCTTCTTAAATCAACTTTGTGCTACCTGATATGAATCATGCACAAATAATGCCTTCTTAAATCTTGTTTGTGCTACCTGATATGAATCATGCACAAATAATGCCTTCTTAAATAATTTGTGCTACCTGATATGAATCATGCACAAATAATGCCTTCTTAAATCAACTTTGTGCTACCTGATATGAATCATGCACAAATAATGCCTTCTTAAATCAACTTTGTGCTACCTGATATGAATCATGCACAAATAATGCCTTCTTAAATCCACTTTGTGCTACCTGATATGAATCATGCACAAATAATGCCTTTTTAAATCCACTTTGTGCTACCTGATATGAATCATGCACAAATAATGCCTTCTTAAATCAACTTTGTGCTACCTGATATGAATCATGCACAAATAATGCCTTCTTAAATCTTCTTTGTGCTACCTGATATGAATCATGCACAAATAATGCCTTCTTAAATCAACTTTGTGCTACCTGATATGAATCATGCACAAATAATGTCTTCTTAAATCAACTTTGTGCTACCTGATATGAATCATGCACAAATAATGCCTTCTTAAATCCACTTTGTGCTACCTGATATGAATCATGCACAAATAATGCCTTTTTAAACCCACTTTGTGCTACCTGATATGAATCATGCACAAATAATTCCTTCTTAAATCCACTTTGTGCTACCTGACATGAATCATGCACAAATAATGCCTTCTTAAATCAACTTTGTGCTACCTTATATGAATCATGCACAAATAATACTTTCTTAAATCAACTTTGTGCTACCTGATATGAATCATAGCTCCTAGGATTGCTTACAATACAATTCAAAATGTCTGTTCTTGCTTCCTTTAATGCTTTACTTTGTGGTTCTTGTGCAAAAGGATTAGCTGAAAAATAGACAAATTTGTTAAACATTATGGTTTTCGTTTCTTTTAAAATTACTTCTTTCAAATTTTTATATAAAAATTCTGCTCACGTAGAAAGAATGTCACAGGGGTGAATAGAATGGAATCTTCTTAACAATACCTACATACCTAATACTGGCACCTGAGTAGAAATTTGCAATTATTTAATGTTCACAGATGATGGTGGAATGAAGAATAACTGTATAACTTGTTTCATTGCCATAAAGATTCTCTCCACACACAGTGGCATAAAAGCAACAAACAATTTATTGAGAAAACCTTGCACTCAAAAACATAACCTTTAACATTGCTGTCTTTTGATCAACTGGAACTTGCATGCCTGAGAGAATAAAGCTCTAATCACATGACCCGACATACAAGTTCCTATTGGAAGGTACATTAAATTCATGCATACAGACCATAAATGGAAAGGTCACCTATACTCTACAGACTACTAGTTAAACCAAAATCAAAGTCTACTTGGCTTCTTTGATAGCAGAATAAAGATTATTGGTTTACAGAAAGCTGTGTTATAATGTTATAATTTTTCTCTATTTAAACTTGAATAAGAGAGTTAGAACCAGAATTAAAGCATGAAATTAACAACCTAATTACTCTGATTAATGACTATTTCTAAAAGCAAAAGGAAACAATATTTAGAAACAAAAAATCACTCTCTGACAAACTTTGTACAATTAGAGTGTAGATGGCAGCATAGACTAAATCAGTACTTTAGTGTAGTAGACTGACAATTAAATAGATCACATAATACTACAATTGCGTACTCGGTACAATATGCAACAACGTGTGTTGTACCAAAACGTTTTCTTAAAATAATCAAGTTAAATTTCAAAGAATTTTATGAGCATTTTCGATAGATAGCATAGAAGACAATTCTTCATTTCAATGTTTTGAAAAGTTGTGACGTAATAAATTGATTATCACGATTGGTTATAGGATATTGTCAATCATTATCATCATAGTAAATTTGATCTGATCTTTTGTAGTCATTGTTTTATTAACGACAAAGTTTAATGTGTTTGTTTTAATATTTTGATTTCAAATGACACACGTGAAGTTCATTCACTGTCTAGCAATTTGTGAAAGTTGGAATTGTACATTATAATTAGGTGCTGCCATCTATGGGCTACCCCTGTTACATTCTACCAGCTGACTTACCCCCAGTATAATTGTATGATGCATTCACTGGTTCTCTCCCTATTTTAGAGTAGTGGTTGTTGTGAAGCCTGTGCAAGTCACCTATACCTATATGTACTGACTGGTTTTACTTTTTAGTCACTCTAACTCTCAGTGTTCAGTGCAGCAGTCATGCTACTCATGTGTCTGTAGTTTTAATAAACACTTTTCTGTTGTGTACAGTGCAAATATGTATTATAGATTTTTTTATTCTTGTTCATACTTCTGTGCCTAAACTCAATCATAAAAAAGTGAGTGATCAACAACTTCAAACATGACTTTCACACAATTTTGCTAAACAGACAGTTTTTTTTCGAGTGAAGTTATTTAAAAATAAAAAGTAAAAAAAAAGTCTGCACGAAGACGAAAATACTTACCTGTAAAAGCTAGGTTAAATGTGTAACGGCTGTACTTATTCTCGTCTCTTTCTTTCAAAAACAACCAATAATTTCCAGCATCTGTCTTATTAGGTTGCTGTACATGCATTTCAGTATGGAAACATTTCATCTTTGGCACCCATGTATGTTGTCTTACTGTGGACCACATGTGTTCAGATGGTTTAGCATCATTTGGCAGAGAAGCGTTCATATAGATGTGTTCATCTGATGTATCTCGCCTCCAGTATAATTCCAAATACCCGTACAGAGTGCAAAAGTCAACCTGAAAGCGAACGTCGCTGCTGCCAACTTTTGCTGCTACATTTTTTGTGGCTGCTGCAAAAATAATTTTATAAATATTGTTACGAAGGCAGATTATGACCAACCCCCTAATGTTAGTAATGGGTGTGGTTGAAGAAGCCCAGTAATGCAAATGTACCTGTATAAAACAGAATGCATGCCGTAATTTTACGATTCCAACCTGGCCTTTCTGTCTGAAAGGGTAAATGCTCTAGGTTTGCTGATTTTTATACAAATGTCTGTTCACATGTCATGGAGCTACTGGTTGTGCATTAAAGTTTATTTCACATTCGTATTCTTTTTACTTTTCTCGTCTGCTGTAAAGTATTTCGTAACTGGTATGCCGCTCTATACATCCTGAGGAGACGGATCAGCGCTGGAACCCGGATCCGTTACAATATCATACCCGTTGAAATAAAAAATTAAAATTCAGTGGCACACTCATTTTTGCAAAAAATGTATAGGATTTCAATGATTAGAAAATTATTAATCACGGTTTACATGTTTGCAGTTAATAATCAACTCCTACAGGAAATCATTTTATATTGTTGCAATTTAAAATACAAATCTTTTTACCTCACAATTTAACAACTAACGAAGTAAGAAGAAATCACAGAAACTGAATTTGATGATATTCTAGCTTTAATCCCGCAAAATCATGCATAAATAAATATAAAAATGAATATATAACTCTTTACCAATCTGTTTTTTATTTACATAACTGAAATTTTGAAAGCATTTTAGTAAAAATGTCTGAACTGTAAATTTAATGCGTTTTTTTATTTACTAACATAGCATCTTCAATTTTTCAACAATGTATAGTTTTCAAACAATTTGTATAACATCAGCCCAGAGACTGAACATGCACAATTATTTATATGTATGAGATTTAGTAGTCATTATGAAAAAGTCAAAAGCATACCAGCATCCTTTACACAAAGCGCAGAAAAATACCGTGTATTCAAAGATGCATTTTTGTAAACATATGGCCATACACAGTCTACAGTACTTCTCTTCACTTTCTTTTTTGTCCACAATAGACTACAGTCGCAAATCAGTTTGTTGTCTGTGTTAAAAAAGGTTTCTATAAATATTTTACAAATTTGAGAACTGAATATTTACTTTCAAAAACTTAAAACATGTTAACCTATTAAAGAGACCAACTTCAATTCTAGTTTTTACTTCTATACCGCTATAAGAAGATGTGTAATTTAAAGAAGAAATTGTTCATTTAACTGAGAACATAATTTGATAGCTGTCACTAGCATCGTTGGCTAGCAGCGCATAACACAAATAAATATCACGATAGACGCAATTACACATTGACATTGTTTGTTAACTCGCCACTAGATGGCAGTCAAAAAATTACTCAGTCACCATAGCAACACCAACTTCAGCAATGCCCGTTCCAGCAGTGTGATGTTAGAGGCTACAGGAGCAGCTGTGTGTCACAAACAATCACTCCAGCTAAAACGTGGCTTGCTGCTGCATGAAATTTTACGCAATTTTTTGCATCATAAGTGCACAAAAAATTATGTCATAAATCAGAGCTCTTTCAAGATTTTAGCTATGTCTAATAGATGTCAGCTAATAAAGTCCAAGAGGATGAAAGCTCCTGAACAAAAATTTAAGATTTTTTTAGATTTATTGGCATTTCGACTTCTTATTTTACGATTATAAGTCTTTCTTTAATTAAATATGGTCAATAAATATAATACATGATGACACTAAGCTGTAATAGACAATTTTGATTAAACAATCAAGTAGTTCACAGAGCGTCTGTAGTCCTAACTAGTCCTACCAGACCTAACTACTATTAGTAGTAAAAAGTAAAAAATAACTTACCAAAAACATCAACAAAGATAAGAGTAAATGAAAAGCACCTGTTAACTGTACATTAACTTGGCTGCGCCAAATTTGCCACTTGCCAAAGCTAGGCTTAGACATCCTTTCAATTCCAGTATTTTTGACGATGATGTTTTGAAGCCTCCGTAAGCTTAGACCATGTATATCCAAACTCTTCAATAACGGGCAGTAGCTGATGATAATATCCTGGACCAATGGTGTGTATGCAAATGCACTTGGATGAATGTATTTTAGTTTTAAATTGTCGTCAATGATAATGGTTCTGCTAACATTTGCTGCAATAAAACCTCTCCGTAGTCCAACCAATTGTGTCTTTGACAATATGAAATCACCTATATTGGCTCCAGCAAGCAAATCTGCTGGAAAATCGGGTTCTATGTAGTTCGTCAATGTCAAAGAATCCAATTTCTGTCCATTTTTGAGTAGTCTTGACAAAAATATCATTTGTTGTCGGTCAAGAGTTACTGGTGTTGGAGTGATTGTGCCACACGTTATTTTACAAGTGTAAGTTGTCACCAGTCTGTTACCTTCAAAAACACGTCTTGGCACATTCCAGAAATCGCAGTAAGAGTCTAAGTGTTCAACTAGCAAGTCGTTTAGTTTATTTTCACCGCACGATGGTGCTGACACTGTTGGTCCCCTTCTAACAAAAACCAGGAGACCAAAACAAAAGCACGCAACCCCATAGTTCATTATAGAGTTTAACGTTTTTCCATCCCAACCTTTCGAAATGCAGGTAGAATGTTAACAGGTTACTTTGGAAACATAAACAATAGGGTTAAATATACGTCAAAATTTCCTTAGCAACTGCAGGTTACCACCAGCTACCAGCAAGACTGCAATTATTAAGTAGCAAACTACAAGAAGCTTGTAGTTAATAACACAACTATTTCTGAAGTCACAATTGCGCACTCTCATAGTTGTTGCATATTTTAATCGTAATTTTGATTGTGCAGCTACGTATTATATTAATGGCTTCTTACGAAGCCAAACACATTATAATACACCTACAACATTGTGCAGCTACTTATTATATTAATCTATTTTTACGAAGCCAAACACATTATAATACACCTACAACATTGTGCAGCTACTTATTATATTAATCCATTTTTACGAAGCCAAACATATTATAATACACCTACAACATTGTGCAGCTACTTATTATATTAATCCATTTTTATGAAGCCAAACATATTATTATACACCTACAACATTGTGCAGCTACGTATTATATTAACCCATTTTTACGAAGCCAAACACATTATAATACACCTACAACATTGTGCAGCTACTTATTATATGAATCTATTTTTACGAAGCCAAACATATTATGATACACCTACAACAAGCATCAAATACCTGATTGCAGAACAAACAAACAAGCATTCAAATATGGCTGGTAAAATGGCGCTCAAGTGTCGTCCAACGAGGGTTTTTTATTGATAATTCATCCTGGTCATGGTTTTCTACTGCTTCTTCTGTTACAGATTCACATCAAACCCATTTGTTCCTTTCTTTTCTTTCTCTCTTAGAATCTTTCTTTTGTTGTCATGGAAGCTCTAATTTTTAGCATATTGACTTGATATTGTTACGGAGGCACCTGTGTCGGGTCAGGTGTAGGGCCCTCCACACGCCCTGCTTCCACGTCAGCAGCGACTCACCACTTTCTTGTAGGTCCAGACGTCTTGTTTGTGCCTACACGTGGTGTGAGAAGCCAGCTGACCTGGAATGCCAGTATAAAAGCGTGTAGAGGTCACTACAGCCTTGATTTTTCTGACACAGGTGCTCCTCGGGTGAAGTGCTGTTACTGAGTTGGTTATTTTTTGTGCACGTGTATTTTGATTCCCTATTTTTATTAGTGCTGATAATAAACTCCGTACAGTGTAGTTTTTGTGTATTATATTTTATGAGAGTTAAATGACATGCTATAACAGGTATAAGGTACTAGTTTACAGACATTAACTTAGTTAATCCGCATAGCATTTGTAATTAAAATTAACATTTGTAATTAAGTAATCAGTTGCACAACGATAGTAAAATGGATCTTCATGACGCGCAATATCAAGACCGCCATGCCATCTTGGAGTTCGACCCCCTGGGTCGAATTCAGTTCATTATTTTACTAAAACTTGCCTCTTAAGCTATTTGCTAAACAAATAATCACCAGACAGACCGAATTATGAAAAATATGATTTTATTTTGACTAAATTCTGACTTTATTTTGACTAGACTGTTATTTGCTGCATGCAACAAACCAAATTCAAAGTTCAAATTTGTCCTTTATTAAATTTATTCATTCAATACGTGCACCAGTCTATACTAAGCATGAAACTTAATAAACATCATATAATAACTTCATCTAATTAGAATAACTTTTTTTCAAGAGTCTAGTGAGTTGATCTGCTACGTTAAATGTCCAGATAAATGACCTACCTACCTACCTACAGCATGTACCAATGTATCAAAACTATACATTATAAGACTTGGCACACGTTATTTTCATGATGTCATATTCGCATATGTTGTAGTATGATATGAGTCATTACTGCATAGGTAAGTGAATTAGGCAAGTAGGATTTCACTGACTACGTATCATCGTACGGCTTAAAAGACTTACTTTATACGTCGTCTTACATACATAAATTACTGCAACATACTACACGTCTTAAGGATTAAAAGTTGTAACTAAAGCCAGTGCTGACATCTACTGATGCTGACGTGAATGAATAAACTTGTCGAATCTTATTCGATGGCATTGTTTTTTACAGATGGTCATGGGTTAGATCTGCAGCTAGCAAATTCGTCCTCATCTTCTTCTTCCTCTGCAATTTTTGTTTAATTTTATATCATATAAACTCGCATGCTAAAGGTGAAAATGTTAATAGAAAATTATAAATAAAAACATCCCAGCATACACGCACACAAACAAATAGCATTTACAATGATTGCCCATGTTGCCTGTAAAACTTAATATGACACAAAAAAGTACTGTTTTTTGCAACTTAGATTCAGAGACGTAAGTAAATATAAGTAATATTTTACGAAACATTTTACATTGTTAGTAGTATACTGTAATCAAAATTTTTATGTACGAAAGTTAAATACCTGTTATCGATTCATTGATTTCACTTCCATTTTCGCCTAGATAATGTATTTAAAAATTAAAATAAAGTGAAGTAGTTAATATAAGTAATATCACCCACTTAATTGTAGAGATAAATCATTTGAAATAAATCACTTATGTCTTATAGCTTATGCTTCAAAACCTGTGAACGGATTCAACTTTTTCAACTTTCGGCCAGCGTACTTAATATTGAATTTATTGCTTGCTATCACAGTACAAAGTTTTACTAAATTAAAATGTAGAAATGTTCACTTTTAGTGGTAATTTAGTACAATGTTAAGTTTTGATAAGTATTTGGAATTGATAGTCAATCCATAGCTTGAGTTTAACTATGCTTAACCCTCATCTTACCAATGCATTTCTGTAGTAAATTGAATTTACTTTGAATAGATTAACAAACACCACAACACTGGAGTGCCTAGACTTTTTCTTTCATGCATAAAACATGTATTAAGTGGGTTCCAATTACACCCAAATCTGTTGCATTAAGAGTAAACAATCATAGAATCTGAGGAAGCACTGAGTACTAACAAACTCCTGCAGGAAGTTTATAACAATGCTTGACCAATGAGACCGCACTAATTTCTGCATTTTACTAGTGATCTGATTAGTGACAAGCTCGTGTTGATACTGGTTGCTATAGCAACAGGTTTCAGTCAAAATTCTTTGGCATAAAGTTTGAACAGTTCTCGCTTTATACAACGGCTAATCATATAACATAACAAATATAATAATTCAGCTGTTTTACTATATGGTTACTATAGAATATGTTCTATTTTATGCCTCAAATTAGATGAAAATGTTGTTGACTAAATAAAAAATGGCTACAAAGAAAACAAAAAAAAACGTCATTAAAAAGAAACATCTGTCGTCGTTAAGTGAGAGAAAGTGACAAATGTTTAGCGTCACTAAGATGAGGCTAAATTCTCACTAAAATCTAAGCTTTTCAACGTAAAATCCTACTCTCGTTACGAATATT
>JAQGDQ010000188.1:0-135000 GCA_030141605.1 Tubiluchus corallicola
AGGAATGCGCCAACTATAAATGACTTCTGGAGTCGATGGAATATTCCCGTCCATCAGTTTGCTCTACGACACGTGTTTCGGCCGATGTTGAAGCGCGGCTACAGCAAACGTTGGGCAGCCGTAGCCGTTTTCGTAATGTCGGCATTTTTTCACGAGGTACCAGAGTTTGTAATCTACCATCGGGTCATACCGGAAACTGTGACCGTTGCAGTTTGACCTTTCATGTTTTAACGAGGGTTTTAATTATAAATGTTCTAATTTTCTTATTTTGTTTTAAAGAGAGAGCCATGTTGCATGTTGTTTGTTTATTACTCAGTAAGTAAGTAAGAAGTGGTTTTCATTGTTAGTTTAGTTTAAACATAATTTATTTAGGATTGGATCAGACAGTTTGTAGAACATGATTTAAGATCTTCACCACAACAGAATTTATACACTATTTACAAGAACATTTACAGTAAGAATAGACTATACTTAGTTTTTAGTATACTTTAGTATACTAAAGTTTTACTACAGTGATACATTAGACATTAGTAGAAAATGACGGTTAGTAAATATTAATGTACGATTATTTAAGAATGATGCATTTTATATCAGATAGAAACTACTGGAAGCGTTTAGTACATAATATAAAGTCATGTATACATTGGAATATTTTACAGTTAGTAACATAGTTAAATTCATCTTTACCGAATAATAACAACTTCAACAGATCATTATTTTCATTGTTATCACTTAATATCAGATTGAGAACATTTTTACAAATGCTGTGAAGTTAAGCATAATTAGCATAGTTCATTAAAAATGGGTGACTTGGTTGCTTTGTTAAAGTCATTCAAGCTTTGCATCAAACTTGTGTTCGACTGACATGAGCAATTTTGCAAGACATGCGACTTTCAGATTTTGACCGCTCCTGACAACTAGACCAGTGGCCGCATTTACTGGGTTATAAAAACATTTTCTTTGTTTTCTAAGATTTCTATGACGCTAGTGATAGAAGTATTATGACAAATCTCAATATTAGATACTTCAATGTTATCAGTAGAAAGTGTGTACTTAGTTTTTGTCATAGAGTTGCTATGAGTGAGATTTTAAGCATTTAAGTGAATGTGATGCGTTAGTTACTTCCTCCATGATGCGTTAGTTACTTCCTCCAAGATGCGTTAGTTACTTCCTCCATGATGCGTTAGTTACTTCCTCCATGATGCGTTAGTTACTTCCTCCATGATGCGTTAGTTACTTCCTCCATGATGCGTTAGTTACTTCCTCCATGATGCGTTAGTTACTTCCTCCATGATGCGTTAGTTACTTCCTCCATGATGCGTTAGTTACTTCCTCCATGATGCGTTAGTTACTTCCTCCATGATGCGTTAGTTACTTCCTCCATGATGCGTTAGTTACTTCATCCAAGATGCGTTAGTTACTTCCTCCAAGATGCGTTAGTTACTTCCTCCATGATGCGTTAGTTACTTCCTCCATGATGCGTTAGTTACTTCCTCCATGATGCGTTAGTTACTTCCTCCATGATGCGTTAGTTACTTCCTCCATGATGCGTTAGTTACTTCCTCCATGATGCGTTAGTTACTTCCTCCATGATGCGTTAGTTACTTCCTCCATGATGCGTTAGTTACTTCCTCCAAGATGCGTTAGTTACTTCCTCCATGATGCGTTAGTTACTTCCTCCAAGATGCGTTAGTTACTTCCTCCATGATGCGTTAGTTACTTCCTCCATGATGCGTTAGTTACTTCCTCCATGATGCGTTAGTTACTTCCTCCATGATGCGTTAGTTACTTCCTCCATTAGAAAGAAATGGAGGATAGAACTTCTTTATTGTTTTCTGTAGATGCTTTGCCAATGTGATTTTTTATAGTTTATTCATTCATTTACTTTGTGTGTCACTAATTAAGTTATTGTAATTGCATATATTTATACCTGTTGTATGTAACTTCTGTCCTGAATGTATTTTTGTATATATGAACCTAGAGTTTGCAATGAAGACTTAAATTAATTTAAACTTTCATTTATTTCAGTTTCTTGTTTCTGTGCCTTTAAACATGTTCCGAATTTGGGCGTTTTTGGCCATGATATTACAGGTAATTTTTGCTTCTCATTTATATATCATGTGATAGTTTAAAATGTGATTTAGATCTTTTTAGATTTAATATTTTATTTCAAACTTCACAAAGTTCATATAAACATCACAAATTAATACAAACAATACAATAAATCAAGACACACAACAATAACACAAATAACAATTAACAATATAACAAACTTCGCCAATGACGTCTAATTACAGAAGAAAAGTTTACATCACTGTTTAAAATGTTCTTGTATATAAAATTTTCACTGTTATTCAGCCTCATGTATAAACTGTATGCAGATTTTCTGTGCATCACATCAAAATAAATAAGATTAAGTCTAGTAGAAATATATCTAGCGCTCGTATCATATGAAAAGTTAAACAGCTTCCGTGTTGATACATTCTATACAACCTTGAGTTTGCTAAGATTGTAAGAATAAAAATGTCTCCAAGTGGACATACAATAAAAAGTAGTGCAGTAAGCATTAAACAATTGTCTCTTCACGTTAACTGAACTGTGAGTAAATTTCATGAGTAATTTATTTGCTCTACCATAGTAAATTGAACATTGTGAAACTAATTGTCACATTATTGCTGCTCAACAAAAATGTTTAGGCGTGGTTATCATCGTTTAAATGTTGATTTAAGTGTCCACATGTTCTAGATATAAGACAATCATATGCAGGTTAAACTGATGTAGTTAAATGTTAAGACAGTTTTGCAATAATTTGGCTGGTTTAAAATAGCAAATTAATGTTGGGTGTTTGCTAAATTTGTTAGCTGGTCATTGGTGCGTTTTTGATGCCGATATGACTCAAAGTTGATCTATGTAAGAAAAGTGTCGCATTTCTTTTAGTTTTATTCTGTAAAATCAAAATTTACTCATCTTTACGGTGAGAAAACAAAGACTTACCGTGAGTCCGTAAGAATTGAATTAAACCCGTGAGACTCGCAGTAAAACTGTAAGAGTTGAAAGGTCCAGACTGTAAAAATTATTAAAGGGAAACTGAACGATTGTGTAAACATTAGTTTAAAATGAAGTATGCTCTAAAATATTTAAAACTGCAACAGCTTGTTTTAAATCAAAGTTTAGATTAAATAATAATTACCTTCAATAAGTAAATTTTGTTAAACTTTCAAAGCTGTGCGTAGCTTAGCAAATCCAATAAGACTGGCAATGGCGCCTTTTTGTCACATTCACCTGGCCGACAAATAGGTGAGGTACCATGATAAGCTTGACCATGAACTGCAGTGTTCGTCTGTGACATCAGTGTGATGTAAAGCTCATTTTCTTCGCATCACATCAGTGTCTTATAGCAATCTTCGCTTACACAAATGTGCTTGACTTTCAGGAAAGATGTCTACTATTGCACAAACTGTGGTTAGTTTGTGATGTAGGTGATAGCTGTGTTTGATTGCCATTATTTAACTTTCTAAGGTAATTATTCGAATATTAGTAACAATTGCCAACTTTTATAGGCAAAAACATGTATATTCTGGAGAGTAAATTAAAATGAGATTGAGTCTAAATAATCATCCGGTTTTCTTTTAAATAAGTTCTATGATTCTTTGTTTTAGATTCCATTTTCGCTGATTGTTTCAAAAATCAGCAAAATCGACTGGAAATATGGCAATGCCGCCGTGTGGCTGTCTCTCATCATTGGTCAACCCATTGCTATTCTAATGTATGTACACGATTATTATGTGAACACAATGGGAAATGTGATTTAAGTCGGTTAAACATTGTTTTAAATAGGAGATTTTTTTCCTAAAATTACGCAACAATTGTTTATAAATGTTTTACGGTTATTTACGTGACGTTACGAACGTTTTAGAAAGAGAATGGAAATGATTGTTTTATCTACCTCACTCGGGATTTAGGTAGAGCTTGTTAAAATTTTTATGAAGATTACCGCTATTGCTTGAAATGTAAATCAAAATTGTAAGTTTATGTAGGCCTTACTGTCGACCGCAAACTGTACTTTTTCACTATTTGTTTCATTTTTAATCATCGGGTACTAGTTTGCTTTCGTACTTTTTGTGTATTTAATAGTAAACAGAAGTTTTGAAGTCAATTTTGTTGAAGTTTGTTACGTTTAGACTGAAGAAATTGTTCAGTGCGCTGAGAACGCCTTGTTTTTGTGCTGCTTTCATGCTTCAGTGGCCTAACAATATAGCTGTCTGTACACGTTAAGTTGTTTTTACAATGTTGATTAGAACAGTGTTGCTTCTGGCAGCTGCTTTAGTAAATGTGCTACATTTGTACTTAACCGCTACAGCACATGTTAAACTGTTTGTGTAGAGTCGATTAAGACTGACTGCTTTGAGATTCACAACTCAGTTTTTTCACAAGATTGCCAGCCTGTGAATGGGCTTTTAGTCTTTTACAGAATAAATATGTATGTATTAATTATACAGTGCGGGCAAGTATCTGGTTTTATGCTGTTTCGTCAAAGTTCTTTAGAGATTAGTCGAACTTTTGTTTGTTCCCACGTTTCATTCTAAAATCATAACATGTAATCAACACGCTTTAATGGCAGACACATATAGTTTTGCCAAGTTGTCAGTTCATCTCTAGTGTTTGCTGATACAGAACAGTTTAAAAGTGCCATTTGCATAATTCTGGTCTCTGTATTACTTATCTAACTTTTCAAATTTAAAATAGTTTTTTTTTGTAATGGAAGGTTTTGTTTTGTGACTCTCTGTAAATGCTTAATTGACAATGATTGTCCAACTCTCATAGCTTCTGAGTGCTTGATTGACGATGATTGTCTAACTGTCATAGCTTTTGAGTACTTGATTGACGATGATTGTCCAACTCTCATAGCTTTTGAGTACTTGATTGACAATGATTGTCCAACTCTCATAACTTTTGAGTACTTGATTGACAATGATTGTCTAACTCTCATAGCTTTTGAGTACTTGATTGACAATGATTGTCCAACTCTCATAGCTTTTGAGTGCTTGATTGACGATGATTGTCTAACTCTCATAGCTTTAGAATGCTTGATTAACAATGATTGTCTAACTCTCATAACATTTGAGTACTTAATTGACAATGATTGTCCAACTCTCATAGTTTTTGAGTACTTGATTGACAATGATTGTCCAGCTCTCATAGCTTTTGAGTGCTTGATTGTCCAACTCTTATCTACAGTTGATAACTGTCGTGTCAAAAAATTCTCACATTCTCATTGCGTTATAGTTTAATATATGACCAATGAACTTTTTGTGAGTTAAAACAGCTTATATTGTCACATTTTTAATCCATTGTAACTGGTTCTATATGCGGTGCAAACCGCAGCAGTACTTTATTGTCTAAACTCTAGTTTAGACTTTAGAACTTTAGAAGTTATACTTTAGAATACAGCAGTACTTTGTGGTTTAGATAACTGTGCAAACTAGAGAGATAGATTGTTGGCATTTAAATGTGTGTAGGGAATTTCCACTACCATTCATATAGGTTTGTATATTAGGTATCTGTGACACCAACCATAAATTTATGTTGATAGCACTAAAGTTATCTTTCAAGAGTGTTTTTATCTGTAATTTACATGTTTGTATGTTTTTCTTGATCATGGCAATAAATTTGATTTATATAAAACAGCATATATGTCATGTCTGCATTATTAGTCATGCACGTTTGTTTTTGGAAATGACCAGGTAACGTTGTTGTAGTGGTGCTGATGTTTCACGTTTTTGTCTTGTTGTGATTCAAATGAGAGTGCAAGCTTTCAGATGTCATGTAATTAATCAGTTAAAGGTGTGTGGTGTACACTGTAATTAATCAGTTAAAGGTGTGTGGTGTGCACTCTAATTAATCAGTTAAAGTTATGTGTGTGATGTACACTCTAATTAATCAGTTAAAGGTGTGTGGTGTGCACTCTAATTAATCAGTTAAAGTTATGTGTGTGGTGTGCACTCTAATTAATCAGTTAAAGTTATGTGTGTGGTGTGCACTCTGATTAATCAGTTAAAGTTATGTGTGTGGTGTGCACTCTGATTAACCAGTTAAAGGTGTGTGTGTGGTGTGCACTCTGATTAACCAGTTAAAGGTGTGTGTGTGGTGTGCACTTTGATTAACCAGTTAAAGGTGTGTGTGTGGTGTGCACTTTGATTAACCAGTTAAAGGTATGTGTGTGGTGTGCACTCTGATTAACCAGTTAAAGGTGTGTGTGTGGTGTGCACTCTGATTAACCAGTTAAAGGTGTGTGGTGTGGTGTGCACTCTGATTAACCAGTTAAAGGTGTGTGTGTGTGGTGTGCACTCTGATTAACCAGTTAAAGGTGTGTGTGGTGTGCACTTTGATTAACCAGTTAAAGGTATGTGTGTGGTAACCAGTTAAAGGTATGTGTGTGGTGTGTACTCTGATTAACCAGCTAAAGGTGTGTGTGTGTGGTGTGTACTCTGATTAATCAGTTAAAGGTATGTGTGTGTGGTGTGCACTCTAATTAATCAGTTAAAGGTGTGTGTGGTGTGCACTCTGATTAATCAGTTAAAGGTGTGTGTGGTGTGCACTCTGATTAATCAGTTAAAGGTATGTATGTGGTGTGCACTTTGATTAACCAGTTAAAGATATGTGTGTGGTGTGCACTCTGATTAACCAGTTAAAGGTGTGTGTGTGGTATGCACTCTGATTAACCAGTTAAAAGTGTGTGTGTGGTGTGCACTTTGATTAACCAGTTAAAGGTATGTGTGTGGTGTGCACTCTGATTAACCAGTTAAAGGTATGTGTGGTGTGCACTCTGATTAACCAGTTAAAGGTATGTGTGTGGTGTGCACTCTGATTAATCAGTAAAGGTGTGTGTGTGGTGTGCACTCTGATTAACCAGTTAAAGGTATGTGTGTGGTGTGTACTCTGATTAACCAGTTAAAGGTGTGTGTGTGTGGTGTGTACTCTGATTAATCAGTTAAAGGTGTGTGTGTGGTGTGCACTCTGATTAATCAGTTAAAGGTATGTATGTGGTGTGCACTTTGATTAACCAGTTAAAGATATGTGTGTGGTGTGCACTCTGATTAACCAGTTAAAGGTATGTGTGTGTGGTGTGCACTCTGATTAACCAGTTAAAGGTGTGTGTGTGGTGTGCACTTTGATTAACCAGTTAAAGGTGTGTGTGTGGTGTGCACTTTGATTAACCAGTTAAAGGTATGTGTGTGGTGTGCACTTTGATTAACCAGTTAAAGGTGTGTGTGTGATGTGCACTCTAATTAATCAGTTAAAGGTGTGTGTGTGATGTGCACTCTGATTAAATGTTTCAATCACTGAATGACATGACACATAAATAGAAAACACGAAATGACAAAATTTAAATTTAATAAACGACTCACTACTATACGACGTAGATACAAGCACTAATCATAATTTACAAAATAAATTAACATCATTAGCTATTTATAAATTTAATCGATGATAGTATTTCGCCTGTTCAATAGTTTTTTAGCTGTTAATATTTTGTTTGTTCTAGCTGTTAACAACTAGAGGTAACAAAACTGAATGCTTGACAAGTAGGGGTGCACGGAATGCACATTTTCATCAACCGAACTGTAACTGAATACTTTATTCTTGAGCGCCACCGAACCGAAGTATAACCGAACTGTAAATGAATACTTTATTCTTGGGCACCACCGAACCGAACTGTAACTGAATACTTTATTCTTGGGCGCCACCGAACCGAACTGTAACTGAATACTTTATTCTTGGGCGCCACCGAACCGAACTGTAACTGAATACTTTATTCTTGGGCGCCACCGAACCGAAGCATAACCGAATGATCACGTGTGCTGCTAGACCCAATTCCAAATAAAATACCAAGTTAAATCAGAATACAGGACCGGAAACAATCCGATTTTTTTTACCAAAACTAAACCAAACTTTTTTGTACCGAAGGTTCACCAAACTTTTAGAGATTACAAACGAACTTCACCAGACCGGATTTCTATACTGATATTCAGGAAAAGAATTCGGTGATCCGAATATTCAGTGCATCTCTAATGTGAAGTTTAAGCTCTTGAAATATTACACTAGTATTCGTCATTTTATTCTTCAGTCTAATGCACTGGTTCCTCACTCATTCATGACATCATCTGCTACCAATTTTGTACATGTGAACACAGAAAGCTAAATGAAAATTCAAAAATGATTTCACGTTCACTAGAGAATGAAACTTTAACTCGAGACTTTCAACTACAATGCCATTAACACATCCTGTACACTAAAGCTGTCACCATTTCAACTTTTGATGCTTACAGCCTCACATTTCATAAGTATTTTGTACAAACACTTGACTATAATTTTATCTCTGATGAGTCAAAATTTTCAAGACGGTACCAGCTGCTTACACAAAATGTATTCACAGAACTGCTGGCCTTCCACTCCGCCACCTGTTGATGCTACTATTTTAAATCCACCACTAAACAATCTTTGGAAAACCTGCAAAACACCAGAAACTTTATTCAAATGTCAATAAACAAAGTGTTAGTATCTATGTACTGCCATTACTCCAGACTAATTCAGTTCTAATTGTTTCCATGGCTACTAAGACAGTGCAATAAGCAGTGGCAGCTCGTGGCTAAAATTAGTGGGGTGCTGCTTCAGAAAATTTTAGCTGTTGTTTTAATACTGTGTAAAATGAAACAAACATATGCAGTTTTAATGCTGTAATTGTAATTTTAAACAAAGAAACATACAAAAATTTATACATAAACTTGGTAAAATCCTAAATATATAATATTTTTTGTTTACGAATAGCCCAAGTTGTCGCAGCCTAAATGGTACACAGTTTTTAAACTCGTGACAACTGACGACACAGACTGTGTGAGTGACAGTGCTTTCTCTACCTGGAGTGCAGCATCTTATTTCAGACATGGCCGCATGCGCACAACAGCCAAACACCATGTTGTTGGACCTGTGAAGTGCACAGTTCTGTCATGTGCTGTATTGGTTGACATCCTTCTGTCTCGGAAGACAATGGAGTGTGCGTCAAGAGAGTCAGTTATTGATCACATTGATGGAGCTGCAGCGTCGACTGTGGCTGAGCAGTGCGATCCTTGAACGTCTCCAGGGCGCACGCCTGGGCAAGGTGTATGGAGATCCTGAGTTGCCCAGACAACAGGAACCCCCTCTCTTCCTCCCTGGTGTAATCCAAAGGAAAGTGGAGCAATACGTTTGGCACCAGGTTGCCTGCAGGAGCTGCCGGATTCAGTGAGCATGCTGCACTGGTCCACCTTCGGGGCTCCACTCCTGATTTGGAAGGTGTACTCCTCTACACATGACCGTTGGGTCACTTGACCTCCTCCGCCCTCTAGCCGTTGGCTGCTTGTGCAGCTCCTCCGCCTAGTGTCGAGATACAGTGTGGGCATCCCGCAAGCCCACAGCACCTGGTATTCCTAGGCGGTCACCCATCCAAGTACTAACCAGGCTCTACGTTGCTTAACTTTGGTGATCAGACAAGAACTGGTGTTTTCAACGTGATTTGACCGTAGTCATGTGAGCTGTATAGCACATGTATAAAGCAACAAAGAAAAAACTCATTATATTGAATATTATCGATGATATTGAGTGAAAATGAGGGGTGGTGCTGTTCCACATTGCCTATACACCAACCGCCACTGACAATAAGTATTGTGTAACAATGAAGTTATGCATAAGACATTTAAATTGTCGTTAACAAAATACTATTGCAAGGTATGTATGAACAAGATTTTCACTCACCTGTATAGAATTCAGTTTACAATAACCGTTGATAGGAAAACGAATGACGTAGTACGGATCTTGATTCCAGCCGGTGTTTCGGCCATCCATCAGCGACTGTCCAGTCTCCGGGAATAACTCCTCGATCGTGTTCCGGTCCCCACTGAGTGTGATTCTCTCTCCGAGATCGGGCGACACGTGCATTGATATGCACTCGTAATCAGCCTTTTCACTGTGTGTGATAGTCTAGAAAATAATCATCAATGAGATCTGTTTCACAAACTTGAAATAGCAAATATGAAATCACCGCTGTTCAAGGAAAATGCGTGATTTTTCAGCTCCGATCATAAAGCTCAGCAAAAAATATAGATTTTATCAACTATAATAATGAATTATGAATTTATTCCACAGCAACTCAAACATACATATAAATTTATATAACATTGAAAAAAATAAACTATGCGAGTTACTGTGAGGAGGAGGAAGGAGCATTGAGCTTTCGAGTCCTCCTCCAGATAAGTGAAACAATTGACAATTAACATTACATTTTCATCAGTCGTAACGTACATTAGAACAAAATAAGTTTTGTTAGTAACTTAAGATCAGAATTAGTAAAATTTTGAGTTAATTATACCGTTGTAGTAGGTAATTCGTTGATGCTTTTTTAAATTGATAAAGATTAAGAGTTATCTCATGATTAAGAGATTCATTTCACGCGGAATTGATGACCATATTTTAATAGGATTATATTTTGATGACTGTTTCATTATATTTGTTTTTGGAAGAGGGAGTACATAGTTTCCGACTGAACATCTCGTGTAATGATCATGTTGATTTGAAACTGGACTAAAGTATGACTGAAAAGCTGGTGGAAGTAGTGAATTATGATACTGATACATGAAATGAAGACAATACATGTCATATATTTCTTTCACTTTAAGAGTTTTAACAGACAAGTAAATTATATTTGTGGGATGGTCATACCTTACATGATATATCAGTTTGAGAATTTTGTTCTGGGTAATTTGTAAAGCTATAATGCCAAGGTGTTTCTGATAATTAAATATTCACCTGAAAACTTAATTAACCACAAAGCTTAACCCTTTCACTATGGAAGGCGGCACACTGCTGCCTATGTTTCTCACGGAAGGGACCGAAGGCAGTCCCCAACCTCAGCACTAAGTGCAGTCACTCAAGTCTGTTTATTTCACTGATATGGCCATGCAAAAACATTGCAGAAAAATCTAACGTCCATGGGATTTGGTTTGCTTTACAACACTGAAGCCAGGTGCATTCCACAATACTGTACTGTATGGTATGTTCCCATGCAAAATAATTTGTGCATTGTTGATGCGACAGGTGTTTAGTTGATAGTTCTGCATTCTTATAAAATGATTGTATATTATGGATTAGTAATGTGTCTTTTGTGAAAACTGGTTTCTAAATATAAAATACATGCTTATTTATGATTGTATGCACGTGCGTGCGTGTGTGTGTGTGCACGTGTTAGTGCATGTATGTGTGCTCATATGTGTGTGCATGTGGAGAAATAAAGCTAATATTTAATATTAGTATTCAATAACAAACAACTATGTGTTTATTTACAAGATTCTGATTTAGTAACACACCGCAAGAAGTTATTGTCAAATGTGCAAAAGTCAATGTGGCCCAGTTAATAAGCAACAATGTAGTGAAAGGGTTAAGCACAACTAGTGATGACGTCACAACTGCACATAATTCTTAAATCAACGAGCGTGTTGCTCTTGTTCACACAACTGAAAATTGAAATATGCAGTGCTACTGTCAGCATTTACTATGATTTTTACCAATTCGGGAGAGTTTAAGTGAAAAAATTAAAATCCAGCCTCACCGCTGGAACAATTCATGGTTTCAACACAAGTGTATGCTACATTCGAACTAAACTGAGAGGTACAGCATCTATTTTTTGTGAAACACGTAATAATGCATAACAATAATAATAAGGCAATGCTTTAATAATTCTTACACATTAATCATTCTTGAAGAAACACCTTTTTTCAATATTTTACACTCACAATAATTTTTGCTATGGTTTAACATTGGGTTTGTTTTTTCTGTAATTGCTTCTTATATTTTTACTCTGGTAATTCTTAGATGCAGAATGTCCCGTAAAATTTGTTTTTTTCACTCGGGTCTCATACCCGTGGAATTCCCTACTTAAAAATTGTTTCCTTGTTAGCTACTCATGTTTCATTATCTGTATTCATATTCAAACTGGTTTTGTTTGATCGATTTGTGTCAAAAAAACCTTTGCACCTAGTTGCTACTTGAACAGTCACTTTATCAGAGCGGAAAATGATTCATACCTTTTTCTTTGTAAAATTGTTTCTTTTATATTCTTCAAGGTCACGAATCATCGGTGTAATGTCATAGTACTTGGCTTCTTCATACAGCATGTGAAAGTGTCGGAAATTGTCCGGTAATAACAACTGCCCTGTCCGTAAGTAGGACAAGATGTATCTGAAAAAGTTACATATTTATGAAGCTTTAAACACGACAAATGAAACTGCTGATACAAATTATGATGTGATAACAAGCCTTTTCACAGTTCCAGCGATTGATGATGATTGTGAAAAGGTCAAAGGTTGTGTGCACCAGACAATGCATTACTGTGCACTTGACAACGTCTCGCAACTCGTACTGTTGTCATAGTAACAGTTTTAACAGCTAGCTAGAATCTTACCTAGTTCATTTTTTTGTTCTCAAACAAGATCCTACTAGTAAATCACTCTGCACACAAAGTAATGCATAAGTAAAAAAGTCCACATACAACAACTGAAGTGATGCAGAAGACGGCTTTGCTTTACCCACATGCCATGTGACGGTTGTAGTCAAGATGCATTGCTGTGGTACACTTTAGCTGTGACCTACAGCAACTGCGCATGCACACAACGAAACTGTGAAAAGGCTTAATCTCTACAATTGCAATATTCAGCATTTATAAAATGTTCTCGTATAGCAGGCAGCTTGTAATGTACGTGAATGGTATCATCAGATCACTTGTGTACCAGATTCAAACCCTAAACGTATTTCTGTTACAAATGTAGAAGTTCAAGATCGTGGCGGGTGTTTGTGAACAAAAATTCTCTGTTTCACTGAATTTCTGGCAAAACTTGTCAAATTTGTCAGTTTTATTTTAATTTAGCTTAAATGCGTTTTACTAAAAAAGACGAAAAATACCTGGACCCACAAAACCCGTAACTGTTTACTGAATCCGAACTGTGCCAAATTCACCGAATCTATACGTTTGATTCACCAGATTTTGTGCTTACACACCTGAACATTTCATGCTTACACACCTGAACATTTCATGCTCATGCACCTGAACATTTCATGCTTACGCACCTGAACATTTCATGCTTACGCACCTGAACATTTCATACTTACACACCTGAACATTTCATGCTCATGCACCTGAACATTTCATGCTCACACACCTGAACATTTCATGCTTACGCACCTGAACATTTCATGCTCATGCACCTGAACATTTCATGCTTTCACACCTGAACATTTCATGCTCATGCACCTGAACATTTCATGCTTTCACACCTGAACATTTCATGCTTACGCACCTGAACATTTCATGCTCACGCACCTGAACATTTCATACTTACACACCTGAACATTTCATGCTCATGCACCTGAACATTTCATGCTTATGCACCTGAACATTTCATGCTTACGCACCTGAACATTTCACGCTCATGCACCTGAACATTTCACGCTCATGCACCTGAACATTTCATGCTCACACACCTGAACATTTCATGCTTACGCACCTGAACATTTCACGCTCATGCACCTGAACATTTCATGCTTACGCACCTGAACATTTCATACTTACACACCTGAACATTTCATGCTTACACACCTGAACATTTCATGCTTACACACCTGAACATTTCATGCTTACACACCTGAACATTTCATGCTTACACACCTGAACATTTCGTCCTTACACACCAGAACATTTCATGCTCATGCACCTGAACATTTCGTGCTTACACACCTGAACATTTCATGCTCACGCACCTGAACATTTCATACTTACACACCTGAACATTTCATGCTCATGCTCATGCACCTGAACATTTCATGCTTATGCACCTGAACATTTCATGCTCATGCACCTGAACATTTCATGCTCACACACCTGAACATTTCATGCTTACGCACCTGAACATTTCATGCTCATGCACCTGAACATTTCATACTTACACACCTGAACATTTCATGCTCATGCACCTGAACATTTCATGCTTTCACACCTGAACATTTCATGCTTACGCACCTGAACATTTCATGCTCATGCACCTGAACATTTCATACTTACACACCTGAACATTTCATGCTCATGCACCTGAACATTTCATGCTCATGCACCTGAACATTTCATGCTTACGCACCTGAACATTTCTTATGCACCTGCATTTCATGCTCATGCACCTGAACATTTCATGCTCACACACCTGAACATTTCATGCTTACGCACCTGAACATTTCATGCTCATGCACCTGAACATTTCATACTTACACACCTGAACATTTCATGCTCATGCACCTGAACATTTCATGCTCATGCTCATGCACCTGAACATTTCATGCTTATGCACCTGAACATTTCATGCTCATGCACCTGAACATTTCATGCTTTCACACCTGAACATTTCATGCTTACGCACCTGATCATTTCATACTTACACACCTGAACATTTCATACTTACACACCTGAACATTTCATGCTTACACACTTGAACATTTCATGCTTACACACCTGAACATTTCATGCTTACACACCTGAACATTTCATGCTCATGCACCTGAACATTTCATGCTCATGCTCATGCACCTGAACATTTCATGCTTATGCACCTGAACATTTCATGCTCATGCACCTGAACATTTCATGGTTTCACACCTGAACATTTCATGCTTACGCACCTAAACATTTCATACTTACACACTTGAACATTTCATACTTACACACCTGAACATTTCATGCTTACACACCTGAACATTTCATGCTTACACACTTGAACATTTCATGCTTACACACTTGAACATTTCATGCTTACACACTTGAACATTTCATGCTTACACACCTGAACATTTCGTGCTTACACACTTGAACATTTCGTGCTTACACACTTGAACATTTCGTGCTTACACACCCGAACATTTCATGCTTACACACCTGAACATTTTTCCATCTCTGTCCAAAAAGTAGTGTTGTTTTAGACTATCCAGCACAATTGGAATGCTTCCATTGAAAAAGCGAGCCAGCCGTGACTCCGGATATCTGAAAGAAAACAAATACGATCATTCAATGTTATTTCTGCAAAGTTCTAATATTATTCTGAATGTGCAGTGTGAAATTTGCCCTCCTAGTTGCTTCTTTATTACAAATTCTCACAAACCAGGCCTGGTAATAGAAAGCTGAAAATATAAAAATTAGTCCAGAAAAACCGGATTTTTATAACTAATTTGCTTGTGGTAGGACATACATACCTGCTAATCTTCTTGAATCATACGAGGTTATATATATATATAATTTGCAGGTTTTCTTTTACTGAATTCCACAGATAAAAGGCACGAGGTAAATACTGAATTTAATAAGCATGTATTTGTTCTGCATCTGGGAATTAGGAATTCCCGGACTAATGTTATGAGAAACAGCAAAAAATGAGCTCTGCCAGTAACATGTCAGCAGTTAGAAACCCACGGAGGGATGTCCCGTGAAAGTTTCTCTCTGAGCAATTAGATTTAAATTCAGGGATTATTCATTACCTAAGTTTAAATGCAAAACACCAAAAACTACACGTGCCTTGTTAGAGTTTCCAGGGAAGAAGTATAGAGAGTTCCACCGATGTCGATGTGTACGGGAGCCGAGTATCTGGATGCTGCAGCAACACAGGGGATCCCGGTGATTTTTGGACTATAACATTCATCCTGTAAATGACTGGAGGTAGGAGACCTGAAAAAATTCATTGCATTGAATAAATCTGCTTTTCTTAGGGTTGCCAGATTGGAAAATTAGAAATACGGGACACTCGTCAAATCTCTCTGTATATTACTATGTATACATAAATTTACATGTGCGTACACACCCACCCACACCAATACAATTTTTATTATAAAAGTAGACACAAGTTAAAAATATAAAGCAAGTTGCAAACAGGCAGCAAACAAGCCAGTCTGAGAAACCATCTGCAACTTTAGTTTCCTCGTTACATTTCAGCTAAATGCATTATGCATTAGATCAGAAGAACTCGAATAGTTACTACTAATCTGTGAATGAACTTTCCTACTTTGGCCTCTTGAAATAAAGCTTTTTTATATTTTATTTGATCTGTTGTAGTGAGTAGCCAAGTGGTTATTGTTGTAACTACCACAGGGTGCTTTTAACTCTAAAATACTCAGTCATAGCATCCACAATAACTCACTCTTAGTAACTTTATTCACTTTAAAAATTAAAATAGGCCTACAAACAGAAGTCTTCAACAAAATTATGATGCTACTCCATCTGGAACACAATTCAGTAACAGAAATCTTTTTGACAGCTGTTATAACTGGGCACACCTACAGTTGTATATGTTTAGCAACAAAGTTAAGCAACATCAAGTTTGTCTGTGAATGGATAGGTGACTGCATGATTCTAGGTGGCATATTTGCTAGTGCTTGCAGGTCGTTACCTCGGTGAAGAAGGATCTACGGAACATTATCTGTTGTTTGTTAACAAATAACAGCCAAAATCCTGAGATTTACATGAAACAGTGTGCGATCATTGTGCTTGCTCTTCTGCAATACAAAACTGCTGGATTTGTGAAAATATAAATGTGATACTAATATTAATATATTCATGACTGAAAATGACTCACATGGAGTGACAGTATACTGGTGTACTTACAGGAGGATAAGAACTCCCGTTTTAATTCCCAGACTCAACAGAGTTCAACACTTCACTGTCTCCCACTCCCAGCAGTTCAGCACTTCTCAGACCCCCAGCACTTTAACATTTCCCAGACACCCAGCGATTCAATACTTTCCAGTCTCCTAGCAGTTTAGCACTGGTATTTCTCAACTTCCATTGAATTTATGATTTCAAAAAGGTAACCTAGGTCTATAATCTCTTCGTACTTTCTTAAAGCAGATATTAAGAGCTCACCACGGTGTAACTGCAAACATGTGAGCTTTGAACGTTGTTAAATAACTATTTTTGTTCACCCCCGCAAAGTAAATTCACGCTTGTCCCTTTAGAATCACAGCTACGAAGCCCCATAGGAAAATTTTAGCCAGTTAACATGATAACCGCCCTCTACAGGCCAGATCGCGTAGAGTACTTCACATAATGAGTAAATTCTTCACCTATTCATTATTCCAACTTTGCTTTGTGTCCTGGACGTTTAACCTTTTCAACTAGAAAGTGAAGGTTTGTTACTTTCCAGGTTTTGCTTAGACCTATCGGTGTGCCATGTTTGGTGAATTAGTTTCACCCGTTTTGACTGTGCGAACAAGACAGCGGTCTGGAAAACTAGCGGAATATTGCAACAACGCGTCAAATTACTTGATTAGGAGTCTCTCGAAGCTCGAAGCCCATTTAGCCGTAGGAACATTTGTAAAAACCTGACATGCCTTGTTTAATAAAGTTCAGCTACAAACTAGGGAAATAACTATGTGATTTACGGGCTTAGAGCGAGGCTAAGCTACGAGTTTCCGAAAACCGTTAAATACATTAAAATACATATGTAGTAGGCCTATTTCTTAGCACAGTGTAACTGTGAACTAGCACTCAATACTGCCTTTCTAGTCAGTTGTGTGAACTTTAACCACGCTACCGTCTATTCAAATTCGCTGAATTAAATTCCCGTCTGAATTATTCAACGTTGCGCTAACGCTAAGATTTTCCACAATAGACTACCTTATGCAAGTAATTTGTTTTGTTTTTGCACCCCTTGCTGTACTCCGTACAAAGTTCTTTACTCTCTCATGCTGTAGCTGCAACAAAGAACACTTATTTCACGCAAATCCTCAACGACTCTTGCAACAGCCCCGGGCTCTACTTCTGCTCACATTCTGGCCTGCAGCAAGAAAAGCCTTCAAACAAACTCTAAGCTGTCTTTTCAGCTGTGTCAGGCGGTGGTTTGCTTAAACCATTATCAGCGGGCATAGTCATAATAAAATGCGGTACGGAAGGGCATGAATTGAATTATATTCGCCTCAGGTTCAAACTGGGAATTCTGATACTTGCTTTACCAGATCATTCAAATATATGTAAATTATAAAATTAATGGACGCCCACTTACAATGTATATAATCTTTATTTATTTAAAATGGATTGACAAAATAGTTATAACTGATACAAGTCTTTTCACAGTGCAGACGCGAGTCAGTGCATTAAAACTCTACTTAACAGTCGACAAGATTTTCACAAAGCAAAAACATCAATTAGGTATACATATATCAATTGGGCATAATACATAACACCTTTGCACGAATCAATGCAGTAAATCAACTCAATTAAATAATATATGAATTTACATCAAAAGAAGTACAAGCTCTAATCTGCAAGAACAATAGAAATATTGTATTCATTTTTCTGTTAGTAAAGATACTACATGCAGTATTCATTTTTACTTAAAATTTTCTAAAATTTTGAACTATGATAAATGGAAGCTCATTATTGCAAAAGTTCAATAAATTCATCGTTGAATTACGCATAAATTTATAATGTTACAACGTTATTATCCCACACAACGTTCATTATGTTCATTAGGCTATATTTTCATGTACATAACATTACTGATAATGATTCAATAGAAAATTGCTAATACGAACATGTCAATTTGTAATAACACAAATTACAATCGACATTTTGACACGTGAATTCACGATTTTCACTGATCGCTGAACACTTTGTCAGAGCTAAACAAAGATTTTATCGAGCGTTTCTCTACTATGACACCAAAGTAAACAGACTACAACCACGTTCAAATGGTAGCTCAAATATCTTCTTAATATATTTATTGTCCCAATGAATAATAGCATGAATAAACAAACAAACAAATAAATGTCAGTGCGCTTAATAATTCATGAGATACATTTGAAAAAACAAAACGTGAACGTTTTAGAAATTTTTGAAAGGGGTTGTTGCTAGACTGACAAACTATGTATTGATACCTTCCAGTGGCAATTTTTTCTTTTAATATAGGGCGCGTACTTAATTGGCCTATATAATCAATCAATCAGCTAATAATCGAACAACCAAATCAATCATATTTATTACGTTAGAGATGTACACACGTAGTTATCTAGTGCACAATTGGAAAATGTGGATTCATGATCGCGATGACGTCACTTAAGTGTGACTGCCGCAAACCGCAAGAATTTTTTGATGACGATGCTTAATCATCACCCCTCCACCATTCTGCAGGTCAACCCGTTTTGAATTTAATGTAACAAAAAATTAAAATGCGATAAAAACGTTTGCTACTACACGTGATGAATGCTGGGCATAATATGCGCGATAATTAGTTTTCTTATTATACGAGTACGACTTCTTTTGAAAATAGACCGGCACACTATTTAGCACATGAATCGCGCGAAGACGCCTTCTAGGAAAACTAAGGATCGTTCATGTACCAATTTCACACGACGTCGGTTAATAGCTCCAACTTTTAAAAATAAGAGTTTATTTATGACCTGACAGAGAACGCTGCAAACAAAGCATGAATAAGTAATCAAAATTCGCAAATGAAGTTACCATATACTATGTTTTTTGCTAAAAATATAAAACTACTGTGAAACGACATGTATTAATTTCAAGTTCGCGAATTTAATTATAGACCTAGGTCCATCGACGAATTAAGATAATAATAGAATATCACAAGGAGCGATATAACGACGTACTAAAAAACTAACTTACCCATTCAAAAGTTCACATGATAAACTTGGCTTCTCCGTTTTTACTGCGACAGCCATTCTGTCTTCTTACCTCGCAGGCCTACGAGCTACGAATGCAGCAACGTTGCTTTATTACTGGGCTGTAATTAGTTTGCCCCGGGCTAAAATAATTGTGCGTCTAGCGGATTACTAGCACAAATGTCATACCGCCACAATGCGCCAACGGTGCTGCCTTTCAACCCGCGTTTTGCCATTTGCGATATTCCGGATTTTACGCGTAGCGCGGCGGAAAAACTCCGCAAAATTGCCCGGGGGTAACTTGTTGCTTGCTATAGGGGAGGCAGATGCTTACACACGACTTTTAAAGCATTACGTTCATCTGGTATTGCTTGTGAAGCCGCGATATGGGTTAGAACAGCGTGCAGTGAATTTAACATCAGGCCTACGCAGGATTATTATAATGCCTCTAGGCGGACACGCTTCTTCACGCTTAGATTATTGTTAATTTATAAGATAAATTGTAGCTCTGGAAATTTAAGTCATTAGTACACATCCTCACCATTTCATCATTTCACTTCATAGAATTCTTTCTTGCTGCAATTTTCTTACAATGTATAATAGGTTCGTGAAGCCAGGTTTATTGTGACAACTGTTGTTTCAAACATCGGTTACCTCGCCTTGCCCTTAAATACTGGAAATAAATTGTAAATTTATTTTTATAGTTAATTTCAAGCCCAAAGTCTGTAAACTCGAGTTCAGTAGTTGCATTACTATTGACATTATTACGGAAACGGAAATAATTTCCTTGTTGTTTAACGCAATGGCTTCACAATTTCTCTCTATCTCCTGTACACAAACGAATTGTATTTTTGAGTTTGTCATTAATCTGTTTCGTAGAAGTTGTTTTTTTACAAGTCTTTATGTACGTAATGAATTTATTGAGTTTTAATCAACAGCCGCTTAACAATTATAAAAAAATTAACAGGGTCATAATTCTTAATGACAATAATAGAATTAGATTGATATAACTTAAATTAATTTAGATAACTTCAGTTAAACTACAGATAACTTGAGAATAGATAGTCCACAGTCATATCTTTTCTTTTTTTTCTTTAAGGTGGGATTTTTTACTAATAAAAAACTCAACATAAATACAAAATTAGAAGTGAATGTCCACGTGTCACTACATGTAAAATATTAACATTTTGTAATTACTGTACCACAGTACTAGTAAAGATATTTATAGTTACTATGCACTTAAGTAACACGAAGAACAACAGCAAGCCTCATATGTCTTAATTAGTGCTTCACCTTAAGTTAATCGAACTAGCCTTTCTGACTTGGTATGTTGCCCCATCTAGCGGCAGCGAAATAAAACTTTCCACAAAAAGTCATGACACGTTTGCATGAGCCAGACCAAATATGAACAGCAGCCAAATGATACATGGAGATATTGTGATGAAATCAGATACATAATGGAAAATTAATCTATCTAGTTTACACATCTTTTTATGTGCGAACCATTAACGTTTTGTTTGATAGTGACTGCATGACTTTGGCTGTGCAAATTGACATGGAAGATTTTTTTTTGTTTTCAGATAATGAAAGAAAAAACATGCCGTGGAGAAAAGGTCACGTAGTTTGTTGTGATCGAGTAAAACTTGGTTAGTACTTCGGTAATATTCCACTATTCATTAAAAAAATTCCACCCACTCATCCTTCAATCCTTCCTATGACCGGGCAAAGTCTTTTCACAAAGGCAGGAAATTACAAAATCCCGGTCTCACCCATTTGAACACTGTATCATTTACTGTCACTACAGCTTGTTTATGTTTGTCCTTGTTTATTGAACCGTCATTACATACAAACAAAGAATGCGCCACCAACACCAACAAATAAATATAATAGATAAAATCGTCAGTTTACTACAGGCAAAATCCCCTTATAAAGGAATATTGTGGCTCGAGGGTACAGGACAAAATGACAATTATTAATTCACAGCCATGTGATAAAATTAATGATCACAGCCATGTTACATAAAGGAATATTAGTAAGTCTTTATACAACTGTATCTGGACTTATATAAACGATAAAGGCTGATTCCAAAAAATACAAAACTAAAGCATGTAAGCATAATTGTTTACTTACCAAAACATTTCTTAACTGAGATTATAGCGTTTACGGGGGAATAGTAAAATCTGTTGCTTATTTTCAATGATTATGAAATTTGTTCTCATTGTCTCATTGCCACGTTGAAAATTATAACTCTGTGAAAAAGCAATTTCCAGAGCTTATTTATTCTGGAGGAATAATTATGTTATTTCTCTCAATTTTTTCTTGTAAGCAACATCTCTCATATAATATGTTTTACTGCTTAAATATCTTTTGACTCCACTGAAATCTGTTGCAAAATCTAGTGCAGCAAATATAAATTAAAATGAAGTTATAGTTTGTTTTCATAGTCGTAAAGACGTTGACTGTTAGTAGAATTAAGTACTGCAATATTTTTTTAAATTAACAGCTGTAAATTGAGATTACACTATAATCAGTATATTGGATACAATCATTTTGAATTCCGCAGTATTAATTATAAAACATTTATCTCAAGAGCTTTATCCTTGATAAGCATGCAGCAGGATTCCAGTACAGCCATAACTGTTGAGTGAAAACTAATAATCAGAATTAAAATTGCGCTGCTTAATCCTAACTGACACCTAAATTTCGTTACGAAGCAACTGTCGCATCAATTTCATGCATAATTTATCGCTTCACGCACAAACCAAAGCGATCGAGTGACAAATCAATGTTAATTTTCTGGTGTACTGTGTTCGAACCATAGATATAATTGCATAAATTACTACCCAATTCTACAGAAACTTGTATTTTAAAATAAATAACCAATTAAAAACACAAAATTTTATTAATGTTTTGCTTTCAAGTTGGTTTGAAAATTCATTTTTCGATACTTCACTGAATGGTCTTTCGTAGCCTGGGAACTATAAACTCTGGCAGTTTGTTAGGGACAGCCATTTTAATGGCTGGTAGTTTGAAGCAAGTTTAGATAACAGCGAGTGAAATTTGAAAAAAGTAGTTTAATTATTTGCAGCACACACCTCACCAATAAAGCATAAAATTATTTTATGTTGTCAATAAAATTAATAACATGTTTTCTAGTGTACCGGTGATGTCTTTTTTGGTGTTCATTTGAATCAGTGATGTTTTACCAGATATGCACAAACATTTTAAATTGCAGTTTAAGAATTTTAGTTATGTATGTCTTTCACACATGTTACATGTAGGGGTATTGCAAAATACTATAATTTTGTGTGAAATGTTTTTTTAGACGCGCTGTAAAATTCCTTTTTTTAGAAATAAACGAAACACACGCATTTTACCCTGATTGAATGAGCCAGCATAAACCGTAAACCATATAGCAGTGAGCACGTGCGATATCGGCAGATTTCGGTGGTTTCCGTACACAACGAGGCAGAGAAGCACGTGACTAAACACACTAAAGTAGCCATTTTATTCCTGTGTGTCTGCGAAAATGGCGTCCGAAGAAGCTTCTTCGAAAAAGAAATTAAACGAATTACTGGTAAAAGATCTTAAAATTGAATTAGAAAAACGTAAACTTGATAGTAAAGGTGTTAAGAATGTTTTGTTACAGCGATTACAAAAGGCGGTAGAAGAAGAAGGCAAAAATGTTGAAGAATATCTGTTCGATGTCCGGGCAGCTACACCAAGTAAAATTGCAAGCTTTGAAGAGAAAGTATCGGTCGAAAATGGTAGTGTGGATGCAAGTGACACTCAAGCATTATATGAGGCGGTTCTTGGCGCTGGAGATGGTGAAATAGAGGGTGATTTTGGCGAAGATTTTGACAACGTAGATGCTTTGGAAGCTAGCATAAACGAACAAGACGAGTCTGAACTTCTCGCAGATGCTGTAAATATATTAGTAGAAGAAGGTGAAAAAGTCGATATGGAAGAGAATGAAGTAAACCAAGATAAGAACACTACCAGGAAGAGCAGCTCAACAACTGCTGAGAATGCTGAAAATAAAGGTAAAATAGATAAGCCCACCTCGTTGGAAATAAGTGATAATTGGCCTTGTTTATTTTATGTTAAATTTTCACTAATTGTGAAAAAATACTTTAGGTGGTATCTTTACATTAACACCCAAATTGCATTAGAACTTTAGATGCTGATTAGGCTGGCCAGTCGAAAGTAAACTCTGAAGAATTATTTTCAGATTAGCACGTCTATTATAAGCCTAGCAACAGTACTTATTTTCTTCATGAGCACCTTTGTGATTAGTCACTTTATACTTTTTGTGATTTGAGTGTGTGTTGAAGAATGAGAATATTGTATGAGTCTGTACTTGCTTCTTTAGCTTTTATAATTAGGTCAGTATAGAGAGAACAGTCTTTGAATTCATATGGTGTTGGTCCATAAAAAACATCTTTGGTATGACTAGGTAGCACTCGTATATTTACAAGTGCTGCATTTGGGTTTGCAGGAATTATCTCAATCAAAAGTCTAGCCATCCTATTTACCCTTTGTTTTCTAGAAAATTGGTCCTAGTAGATGCTATATTTTTAAAAACAAACAAGTGAGCAAAAATACCAATCAATTATGCTGTCTAAGATATGAATAGTGTGTTTTAAGATTTCAGGGATGTAAATGGGGCTGCTGTTGGCTGCTCATCATATCTGGTACAGCAGGTAAAAACCACAAGTACGTGAAAGTAGTGACAACCATAGGTTTTTATATGTAGACATCAGTGTAGGTCTATACATTACATTTTCTGTAAATTTATCACATTTCATTTATAACAAAATAACTAATAATAATAATAGAGAAGACTGTCTGTAGGTAGATACATCCACCATAGCTAAAATGATAAATTAGATAAAATAAATAGTCTAACAAGAACTTTTAATATACTACCATAGCTGGGCGGGGTTCATGCCATACATTGTTATTTAATGCCACGCGAGTTTCACAATTAATTTATATTGGTTTTTGGTGCAATAGCAAAATTTTTATATGAAATTGTTCTGCATAAAGGCTGAGAGTACAGTATTCTGTGGGAGGATGGGTGTTTTAGTTACTCAAAGCTAAAACTTAGCCTTTGCATCTGATCATCAATTGATGTTGAGCCTTTTTCATTGCCAGTAAAAGTAGTATGATCGTGGGCATCAATTGTTATTTGATTGATGTGCTTTTACACGTAATGTTAGTTTCTGCTTTTACGTGTACGCAAAATATTTTGAGAAGGACACATTGTTAATGGCCATTCAATAGCGTATTGGTTTCATTTAAAATAGATAGGCTATAAATGTATACGTGTGTTTGTGTAAAATCTTAATCATTTGCGTCATTAATGGATCTTGTCGCTATATCTTCAGAGAAAAAATCAAATTGTCCTAAAAGTGCTTGACAGGAAGCTGCTACATGTTGTAATAAATCTTCATGGGCTTCGAAAATGGATAACAAAAGACGGCGTATTACTTTTCATCTTACTAATCTGCTTGGCAGAATTTCTCAAGAATTGAAGTTGCACTGTGAATGCATTCGTCATTAATATGTTAGCATAAGATGGCAAAGTTTGAAAGATTTGGCTCACAACTCACTAAAGTATTGACTGCCAATGAATTCTTCAAGCAATGATTTCTGACAACTTTGTGGAATGAAATGGGCTGAACTAGAAATGAGATAAACACATGTCCAACCTATCAGTCATAATTGTTGTAGTGACATTCCATGTCACCTACCTGTATGTACATCTTCATCTGCACTTCATCTTTTCAAAATGGAGTCGAGTGCCTCTTCAAGATCCAAGTTAACGAATTCCAGTGATTATGGCTTTCTTATGATGAAACATGATTATTCTTTTTCGACATAACAATAACTTTCCTCACTCTCACACACGGCATTATTTTTTCCCATCTAAATCATTTATAACCAGTATGTGATTGCATGCTTGATGTGGAATAAGATGCATAAAGCTTGTAGCTCAAGTGTAACAAGGGTCTGCGAGGGCTGCACCGATTACATATTACACTAAAATATTTTTGGTACTTTTTCAGTTTATATTATTTCACAAAATTTATTTACAATTGTGATTAACAGTATCATTTGCTGTTTAAAACTAAGGTGAGGAACACACCACGGAAGCTGAAAGCGAAGCTACTGAAGATGACGTTGCAAAACCATATACGGATAAAGTTGTTAGTGGTGAGGATTCATCTTTCGATGTTCACATTGTGGAAAATGATGAACTAGATGCAGATTTGCTGAAAAATAGTGGCAAGGACGTAACCACTGAAGAACAGCCACCAGCAAGTAAAACTGATGCCATTAAAGGTGAGGCTGCAACTACTTGCGAGAAACCACCACAAGTTGTAAGCAAGAAACCCGATACCAATCAGAAGAGTGATAAAGTAGTTGAAAAGAAAGAAGTTTCAAAGCCTGTTTCTTCTCAAAAAGGAAAGCCAGCAGTGATGAAAGATGCAAAGGGATCAAACAAAAGCGATGAAAAGGATCAGAAAACTACCCAGTCATCCGGTAAAAACTTGTGGGTTAGCAGTCTTTCTCCTTCTACAAGAGCGACAGATTTGAAAGGAGTATTTAGCAAGCATGGCAAAGTGGTAGGCGCAAAAGTAGTCACAAGTGCTCGTACACCTGGAGCTCGCTGCTATGGTTTTGTCACCATGTCAACTCCAGAGGAAGCGACGAAATGCATACAGTATTTACACAGAACAGAATTGCACGGACGAATGATTAGTGTGGAACGTGCCAAAAATGATCCGGCTCCTCCAAAACGAGCAGATGGCTCAACTGCTGTAAAATCTGATGGTAAGACAGTACGTACTGCTACCATAAGATCTGCAGCAGTTCGAAAACATGCTGAAAAAAGAACTTCAACAGATGCTAAGAAACATGATGTAAAGAAGGATGATAAGTCAGGCGAGAAGAACAAATCAGACGATAAACCAAAAGATGCAGAAACTAAGGGAGAGAAAGAAAAAACTCAAGAAGAGAAAGACAAAGAAAGAAAAGAAAGGGAAAGGAGACGCTATCTTAGCTTAAAAAATATACAAATACAGAGGGCACGCGAGAAGGAAAGAGAAAGAGAACGAATGCAAAGACAGAGAGAACGACGACAAAGAATTGAAGCTGAACGAGAAAGGAGACGATTAATAGAAGTCGAGCGTCGTAATCGTGAAGAAGCTCGTCGCTTGAATGAAGAGCGTGAAAGACTAAGACTGGAAAGGGAGCGATTAGAAAGAGAAAAGATGGAGGCGGAACGCTTGGAACGTGAAAGAATCCGGTTGGAACGGGAGCGTCGAGAACGAGAAAGATTGGAACGTGAAAGGGATGCTGAGCAACGTCGCATTGCACAGTTGAGAGCTGCAAAGCTCGGGGCTGATGCTGCTCAGCCACGATCAAGATACGAGGACCGTAGAGGACTGAAACGGTCACTCGATCAACGAGATTCGTTTGCCGACCGAAAGAGACCCAATTTGACTCCGGGTGGACAGATAGGTAGTGCAGGCTCCTTTCCTGTGCCAGAGGGTAGATTCAATGATTTTGATCATCGTTCACAGGCTGCCCCCGTAGATAGCTTTGAGAGGAGAGTTGAAAGGTACGACCGAAGAGAGGGTAAAGTAACAAGCACTGGACGACCCGAAGCTCGCAGGGACCATGTTAGAGAAGTGGTACGTCGAGACGTTTCTTCTCGTGATCGTGATGAAAGAAGAGTTGATGCTCGAAGAAATGCACCGTCTGGTACTGTTGCCTCTAGTGGGCACAGATTCGAGAGGCCCCGCGACGCTGATGCACATGGCAAAGATAGGGCGCCGCATAGAGACAGAGAACGAGCCGGCAAGGAAACCAGAGATGTTCCACGTCGTGAAGAAGTGGTTCGTTCAAGCCGCGACCATCCTCGAGAAGTTAACAGAACGGCTCATCCACGTAACGGAGCACCATCAAGCAGAAGTGGCAAACCGAGTGCAAGAGAAGATACGCGCCGAGAGTGGAAATCTGAACGAGGTCACATTCAGTCTGCAGTGAGAAGATCTGATCGTTATGATAGCAAACCTAGTGGAAGCTCTCGTGCCCCAGTTGATAACCGGTATGAAGCACGCACTAGTGGCAACAGTTACCGAGATTCTGGTCCAAAACAATATGTATCAGGTTCAGGTAGCGGAGGAGGCGGTGGAGGCGTACCAGCTGTGATGAGTGGTGCCATGTCTGGACACGGAGTCAGTCGAGATCAGTTTCCGGCTGGAGGACAGCCGCAGCAGGCTGGAGGCAGATGGCCTGATAGAGGGTCTGGTCCAATCCAAGTGAATCAGGCACCAATGATGGCTCCACCTACCGGAAACGTGTATTTGCAGGCCGTTCCTGGAGCAGCTGCACCGATGGCTGGTTTTATCCCCAACATTGGACAAGCATTTGCAAACAGCCGCCGTGGACCGGACATGTACGATGCTTACAAAACTCTAAATGCCACCAGCAGAAGGTTTTAAATTTTGTTTTCTACGACTGAATAGTCTGTTTGTAGGTTAGGCTCCGGCTGCTAAAACAAAATAATCTACATCTTGAATTGTCGTACATGGCAAGCATTCTTTAGTAGTTAGAGTTGTGTTGAAATTTGATTGTTGTGCTGAATTTGTTCATTTGACTATTTGAAGCTTGTGACATTTTGAAATTCTTTTTTACTTAAAACATGTTTACGTAAGTATTAGTGATTTTTAGCCTTCGTCCGCAATACGTAAGTGACTTGTATCGACTCTTGAATAGTGAAATTGAGAATCTATGAGAACTTGTGTTTAAGTTTGGGCAATAACGCACACACGACAAACTTTACACGTTTTCGTTACATGCTGAGAGTCTTAATTTTTATTATTCTTTGTGTAATAAACTTAAAAATGCCAAATGTACATGACAAAATGTAATTTAAATACCCAAACCAACTCATTTCAGTTTGCAGTCAGTCAATCCCTAAAATTTAAAATCTTAACCCTTTCATACCCGTTGTATCCCGTGGGATACGAGAATATTTTCTGCCTTCAAATATAATAAAATTTTAAAACTGACAGTTATTTGATCTGTTAATAGTTATTTTGATTTAAGCCAATAACAATAGACTAAAAATGGTGGTAAAATGGCGAACTAGAAAATCTACATAGCATAAAAAACTGCGCAAGGTACAGTACTTTAGAGGTGATTTAGTTGCAAAGTGAAGCACATTTTATGCTTCCATTGAATACCAATGTATCCCGTGTGATACAGGCTATATTTAGCACGCAGGCACAGGTAGAAAAAAATTATGTGTAAACAAGATGGACATTCTGAACAAAAGTACTAAATCAAAAAAAAATTTCTTATAAAAAATAATTTGGGACTGAAAGGGTTAAAAGTTTTCATCACGTTAAATATTAAGTAATTGCAAATGATTTACCAGAATTGAGCAGAGCATTGCAGTAAGGTGGCTGGGTAATCAAGCACATATAATATTTTATTAGATTTACAGTTTTAGAAATTTCTTTGAATAAAAATTTAACGTGTAAGACTTTATAGTGTCTCTTTCCCAGATGCATATTTATATATTGTGTTTACTGTTGTATATATTTTTGTGATACTGTTATAGTGTAATAAAGCATAGTAACATGATAACTTCACTATGCCACTCATGCCGGTGGTAGGCGTCAGGTCAAGGGCTTTTAAGGAGTTGAAAGCATGAATGAGCAGTACATTTAATCAAGTCTTAAAAGAAGTGCAACATCTGCTGTTTACAAAGTACTTGTAATTTTATGAATGTCAAATTTTGACACTGTTTTACACTGTAGCACTTAGGCTAACTGAATTCTAACGTATCGTAATTTGGAATTTTTGTAATCTGCACTTTGTGAGTCACAAAATTTTTCAAATTTAGAAATTTTCTCTTACTACGAAGTTGTAACAGGAATTGGAATAAGTTGTAGATGTTAGGAAAAATCGTTAGGCCAGCTCATGCGCATGTCACTTTGTACTTTTGTAATTTAGCTCTGATCTGTTGAAAGATTATTGAATTGGTTCACTTTAAATTTGTTTTAAATAAGTATTGTCTATTAATTAGTGTTTACAGACTTCAAATAAATAGTTTGTCAGTGTGTAAATAGTTTTGTTTATGACTGCACTACTTCTTGAAAATCTATAGTGTTTGACACCCTGTTTTTAATAACTAACGTCTTTCTAACCACGTAACTAAAGAAGAGCCTTACAGGGGAATCAGGATTAATAAGTTCAGACTCCCCCTAGTTTATTAGCGTTGTTCTTAATCGCCTTAAAATGCATAAGATGGTAAAAATAGAAAAATACAATGACCCACTAATGTTGAACTACCAAATGACTACATCTCTGGCAACAAGAATTGTCTGGAAGACGTACAGAGGGCACTATGGCATCATATTAGGCTTCGTCATGTTCATGTGTTTGTCTGGAGGAATTCATTAGATCCAGTGGATTAACGTTAGAATAATGAATAATCATCTACTGTATGTATTTGCTGTCTCGTCTTTCAAACTTATGCTTTGCACATGTTTCTAAAACTTGGAAACTGCTGACATATACTGTTAACCATCGAAAAAAGAGACATTTTCCCGATTCAAGAAGAGATGTTCGATATCTGATGACAGGGCATGTGCATGGCTAATAAAATACTGTCCTAGGCAGAGATTCAGGTAAGGTAAGCAACGTGCAAAGTTTAGTTTAAGTTGGGTACATTGATTCTATGAATAATGTGTGAAAGTTGCAAAAGTTTATCACAGGTAAATTTGCACGATCAGGAGAATTAGTCGTAGCTCTTTTCTCATCAGTGATGCCAAAAAGAGAGGGATATTATCTTTGTCGTTTACGAGTTTTCTACGAGTGCATCACATGACCCGGACGCAAAGCGATGCTCATCAAAATCGATGATGTCTGGTGCGGGAGAAAATTTCAATCTTCCACAAAGATGATGTTCATTGCTGTTCGTCTTCCAAGGATGAAATGAAATTGGCTGGGCCTGCCGAAAATGGGAAGAACACATAGGTAATATGGCATAATTACTGCAAACCTAGAACATTTCATGTAGATGGATTCGAGCTTGATGTTTCAGCTTAAATGTTGTAAATTGTTTCTTTGCTGTATGTCTAGTTGCTTGCATTTCATCCTAATACACGATTATTCAAATTTATTAGGATTTGTAAAATCTAGCATACGAAGATCTGGACGTCTGATAGAGTTACTCGTCTAGTTTGCAACGAAGCACACAGGCTACAGTTTACCGAGAGACAAAGACGAAAGACGACGATGATGATGGTGGTGATGGTGACGATGCTAAACTGTATATGCAGCCATAATACATTGGTGAGAAGTTGGACATTGGATAGTTGATGCCGCTGAAGTCTTGTAACTTTTTGTTAGCTGGTAACCTGGTATCATGGAATACCAGGTAAGTGCATCAACTGGGACTCATCATGGAAACCACCGGAGAATCAGTTGTAAGCAAAGTGATACAGACGACAAGACAGATTGGAAGTCTCGAAGCACGACTCATCTCTCGGAGGCAACCAGCAGAGAAAGTTTGATATTCTTACATAAATTCATAGTTGCCTTGTCTCTTTTACTGACTCTTATGCTGACATCTCAAACCCATTTCTGAAATTTGACTATTGGGTTAAAAGATAGTTTGAAATCCTCGAACACGACGTGGCTGAATCATTTGATTTAGCCATATGAGTGTTTCGAAATGTTAAAGAAGCAGAGTGTAAAATACTGGAAAAGTAGTCCCCTCTGATTACCGTGTCCAGTTAGACTTGGTTATTTGTTCTGTGTTTTCCTTAGCAAGCTTGAAACTCATTCAGTTATACTTAAACCAAAATGAAAGTCTCAAACGCTTAATAATCTTAAACAGAAAGTTCTTTTTTCATTATTTAAAATGAAACTCATTTATCTGTGTCAAGCATTGTATGGAAATCTTTTATTTACCATACATATGTGTTTATATAAAGTATTTGACCTGGTTTCATCATGGATGTTGCATATGTGCATGATGATCTTATATGTAAATAAGCATTTCCTGTTCACACTCTGCATTGTGTATTTCCTACTACTGCTGTCACTGATCCTATGACTTACTTTACAGGTTGTTTGTGTAAAAGTTTTCTAGCATCTAGATGGAGCCATGTGCGCAACATGCACGGCTGATGAACTATTTGCAATTGTCACTGCACCGGCTAACGGACTGACACTGCTGCCCTCTACATCTTACGATGAAGTTTATCCAAATCTGTATTTGGGAGATGAGTGAGTATATTTGATTGTGATACGTCATCAGTCTTAGTAGATCCTCTGTGATTTAGGTCTAGGTCTTTGCAAGTCTAGGAAAGTCTATGTCTTTGCAAGTCTAGGAAGGTCTATGTCTTTGCAAGCTTAGGAAGGTCTATGTGTTTGCAAGTCTAGGAAGGTCTATGTCTTTGCAAGCTTAGGAAGGTCTGTCTCTTTGCAAGTCTTGGAAGGTCTATGTCTTTGCAAGTCTAGGAAGGTCTATGTCTTTGCAAGTCTAGGAAGGTCTATGTCTTTGCAACTCTAAGAAGGTCTATGTCTTTGCAAGTCTAGGAAGGTCTATGTCTTTGCAAGTCTAGGAAGGTCTATGTCTGCAAGTCTAGGAAGGTCTATGTTTTTGCAAGTCTAGGAAGATCTATGTTTTTGCTAGTCTAGGAAGATCTAGGTCTTTGCAAGTCTAGGAAGGTCTATGTCTTTGCAAGTCTAGGAAGGTCTATGTCTTTGCAAGTCTAGGAAGGTCTATGTCTTTGCAAGTCTAGGAAGGTCTATGTCTTTGCAACTCTAAGAAGGTCTATGTCTTTGCAAGTCTAGGAAGGTCTATGTCTTTGCAAGTCTAGGAAGGTCTATGTCTGCAAGTCTAGGAAGGTCTATGTTTTTGCTAGTCTAGGAAGGTCTAGGTCTTTGCAAGTCTAAGAAGGTTTAGATCTTTGCAAGTCTAGGAAGGTCTATGTCTTTGCAAGTCTAGGACTAACACCCGGTCTAGTGGGCCTGCTGAGAATGAGCAAAAGTAGTTTTATTTGGGTGTGCATACAGATGATTCGATAACGAGAATTACAAAAAAACAGCAATATTGATATGTATGTGACTGGCACATATGACCTATCTATTTGCAGTAAGAAATTATAAGCCAAAAATCATACAAACTGCAACCTAAACAGAAAATGTCTATTGTCAGCTGTGAAACTGAAACTGATGATGGTTTCTTCTCTGCTTGTTCACAGTAGAAAACAATGGCAATGCAAATTCCGTGGTTTCATGCTCACTCGTCGGATTCATGCTGTCATGTTTCACGCCCGAAGGACTACAGCTTTCACGCTTCGTGCGTCAATTTCATATAAACATTGAAATGCGAGCGAGTAGAGCTCTCCTATTCCTCTAGGTCACTTTCTGTGATGGAAGTCTAGGATGTCTTGTGATACTAATGATAATGATGATAGTGAAGCTAGATTGTTATTATTTGTACGTAAAAGTAAACATATGCACACATCTGTTATGCCTCTATTTTCAAGTTGGAATATTTATGAATGACTATATTGAACATTAAACAATGATGATGCAAAGTAGTTTAATTGTAGCCTTGACTGTCAAGATTTTATTGCAAAAATATTTCAGAAGCTGCTAATTATGATAATTAATTATATTGTATAGATTTTCTATTAATTTACACTAGCTATTACAAAAATTTGCGTCCATAGTTGATTGCTTGATGAAAGTAATTAAAACGGTGCTAAAGCGTTCTACCAAAATGTGTTGTTAAGTGAAACGTCGCTAAATGAAACAATGATTTCCATGGAAATAATGTAAAGGCATTCACTTGAGTTCTAGGAGCAAAAATCAGTAGTGTTTGGCTATGTAACAACACGCAGTTGCTTGCAGGAAAAAATCAATAATGCCTGGCTAAGAAATTAATCACTATGTAGTGTTCATTGCTTTCACTTCTACGTTCTGTATTTGTTCAATTAAAAAGCTAATGAGTACCTGAAATGTGAACTAATCTTGAAACATAGGTCCTTCCTCCTCGGGTTACTCTCCTTCAGCCATTCTTCATTCCTTTCTTTCTACTTGTATTTTTTTATAAAAAATCTAGGGTTGATTGCTTAGATTTTTTCCTTTTTTCAGCCAACACATTCTTGTCCCATTGCATCGCATTTACTACGTCCCTCATTCTTACGTTTGAGTTGCATTTTCTATCAGGGTTGTCTTTTACACGACTAATATGCAAATGTGGTGTACTGCAGCCATTAACTACACACATGCAGAACATGATGAGGCTTAACAACTAGAGATTTTTGTCTAAACATGGGAAACCAATGAATAACCATGATCTGTCTACCTGTTGTGAGTTTAGTTGGGCAAATTATTACTAGCTTAGTAACCATAACAGCAATGTAGGTTAACAGTGGCCTTCATTTATAGTAAACAAGCTTTGATGCTTAACGTTGGGCCAGTAATAGTCATTAAAAGCAAATGTGATATTAGGTAAAAATGGCAATTAAAAAATCAGTGTCGTTGAAACGAAACATCGTTAAGCTGTTAAGCGAGGATTTACTGTAATTTATAGTCATGTCATATGTAGTAACTCCTTGTTAAACCCTTGAGTTAGAACAGAAACTGAGTATGACCTACCTTTGTTTGGTTTAGTTGATTCCCCTGACGTTTGTTTTTTGTCATCTAGAACTAGGTTTCCAAATCCCCCTCAGATTGTTTTAGCCAGTGACACTAAATTAGACTCGTGTTCGACTATTCATGCTTTTCTTCACGTTACATTTTTGTTGTCAAAAATAACATTATGCATGTTACAGAAAACACGAAAACCAAAAGCCCCATAAAAATGTAAATCTATCTTTGTCCCACACCTGAAACATGAAACCTGACTATACACTTCTATAGCCGAGCAGCTGTACTGACACAGTGGCAGAAAAATAGTAAATTGGGTGCTTCAAGTCAAAGTCTTGTTACCGAAGAAAGATTTTCCAGTCTAGTTAATTGTTGAGTGCTGCTACAACTAGCAGGGTTGATCTGCTGGACTAATAACTATATTCGCTGATTTTGTTTCAGGTCCATTGCAAAGCAAAGACAAACTCTAAAACGGTTGGGAATCACACACATCCTCAATTGTGCATACGGCGACACAGTTTACCATGTGAACATACCTGTAGAATTCTACAAACCCTTGGGCATTAAGTTGCTTCAAGTAGATGCTATTGACACGATGAACTGCGACATATCAAAGCATTTCTACGTTGCAGCAGACTTTATTGAGAATGGATTGAAACATGGTAATAATCGTTGTCCATCGTTTGTTGTCATTGTTGCATTAGCAAGAAAAATGCTTGGTTTTTAAAATTTAAAATGATAGATTAATTTATTTTCAACAAAATGTTTAAAAAAACTTAAAAAACTTGTCAATTATAAAAATCCTTAATTAGATTATAACTGTGAATGTCAGTGAAATTTTTTTCAGTCACAATCTACTAAATTGGTGATATTGTTTATCGCCAACTAATTTGAATGGCAAAGTTCTTACTTGTTTGAAAGAGTAAAGTTAAATTCATAGAAAAAAATTCTTGTTACTTTACCTATAATTCACACCAAAGGCTACAAATATTCTAATTATAAATTACAATACACTCTTACTACAAGTTTTTCACCGTCGATTCCCAAACTTTAGTATACTAACAGAACAGCCAAAGTCCTTAAAGGATTATTATTTAAATGATTACACCTATAATTAGTGCATGAGTTTAAATTTTACTTGAGTTTAAGTTACATTAAGTTTTAACTTGTAAAATGTACGTACAGCAAGACTACATGTAGGCTATGTGATATTTAAAGAGGCTGTTTAATCTGTTTTTCATAAACTGAAATTCACTTCTATCTGTGTCCTCGGCTGAAAAGCCTTCTTGTTTAGTATTTAAGTGTGTTAAATTTGTACTTTAGCCGAAGGCATGAAGGACCGTTTTATAGCAATAGTCGCCTTATAATCTCAGAACCAGAGTTGTGAAAATCTTTAGCATACCTATGTCTAGAAACTTTTCAACAGTGATACAAATGCAGACTGCTTGTTCAATTAAATGTTTCGACTCCTAATTAACTGTGCCCGAAATTGTGTAATACATTAGCAGTAACAATTCAATATTACTGTCCTGTTGTGCTAAGGAAAAAGAATTGCTTGTAATTCTTAAGATTTGTTTGTGTTTGTCTAACATAGGGAAGGTGTTGGTGCATTGTAGAGAAGGCGTTAGTCGTTCAGCAACCCTAGTCATTTCGTTCCTCATGATACGTTGTCAGATGACGGCACACGACGCTGTGCGGCTAGTGCGGAAAGGCAGGGAAATAGCGCCTAACATGGGATTTCTTCATCAGCTTTGCATTCTCAATGATCGGTTAACATCAGTCACTTCAGAGTGAATAACAATTAGCTTCATCATTGTCAGATGACGGCACACGACGCTGTGCGGCTAGTGCGGAAAGGTAGGGAAATAGCGCCTAACATGGGATTTCTTCATCAGCTTTGCATTCTCAATGATCGGTTAACATCAGTCACTTCAGAGTGAATAACAATTAGCTTCATCATTGTCAGATGACGGCACACGACGCTGTGCGGCTGGTGCGGAAAAGCAGGGAAATAGCGCCTAACATGGGATTTCTTCATCAGCTTTGCATTCTCAATGATCGGTTAACATCAGTCACTTCAGAGTGAATAACAATTAGCTTCATCATTGTCAGATGACGGCACACGACGCTGTGCGGCTAGTGCGGAAAGGCAGGGAAATAGCGCCTAACATGGGATTTCTTCATCAGCTTTGCATTCTCAATGATCGGTTAACATCAGTCAGTTCAGAGTGAATAGCATTTAGCTTCATCATTATTGCTGGAATTTGGTGCCAGTTGTTAGAATGTTATTTAAATCATTTTAGTTGTGCAGTTAGCTGACTCAACAAGTTTTGTTAAGCGAGTTAAGCATATGAAAGTTTTATAAGCAAATTGGGTACCTGAAGACTGACTACTGTAAGCTGATTGAGCAAGCATCATTAAGAAAGTTGAGTACCTAAAGATTGACTACTGTAAGCTGATTGATCAAGCGTCATTAAGAAAGTTGAGTACCTGAACATTTACTACTGTAAGCTGATTGAGCAAGCATCATTAAGAAAGTTGAATACATGAAGACTGACTACTGTAAGCTGATTGAGCAAGCATCATTAAGAAAGTTGAGTAACTGAAGATTGAGTACTGTAAGCTGATTGAACAAGCATCATTAAAAAAGTTGAGTACCTGAAGACTGACTATTTTAAGCTGATTGAGCTAGCATCATTAAGCAAGTTGAGTACCTGAAGACTGACTACTGTAAGCTGATTGAGCAAGCATCATTAAGCAAGTTGAGTACCTGAAGACTGACTACTGTAAGCTGATTGAGCAAGCATCATTAAGCAAGTTGAGTACCTGAAGACTGACTACTGTAAGCTGATTGAGCAAGCATCATTAAGAAAGTTGAGTACCTGAAGACTGACTATTTTAAGCTGATTGAGCAAGCACATTAAGAAAGTTGAATACATGAAGACTGACTACTGTAAGCTGATTGAGCAAGCATCATTAAGCAAGTTGAGTACCTGAAGGCTGACTACTGTAAGCTGATTGAGCAAGCATCATTAAGAAAGTTGAGTACCTGAAGACTGACTACTGTAAGCTGATTGAGCAAGCATCATTAAGAAAGTTGAAAATTGCTGTTATTGCTGAATATTGTTATCAGCAGGGAAACTACACTATAGCAAGTATCACTTCCATTTGACTAAACAGAAGTTTCTTTGTGTAAAGCAAGGTTAAAATCCAGATTCGTAATTGCACTAGATTGTAATTTGTCATTTTACTACATTTAACTCAGTAAGCCTGTTCATCTCGTTTTATCATCAACAGATCAGTGATTGCGTGTAATTATTTGTGTGACCTTGACTGGCTTTATTATTGTGCACATTTGTAAATTATACTTCCCATGATAGAGTTTGTACATTTAAATTACATACATGATAGAGTTTGTATTTAAATTAAATAAGTTTACTTCAGACATATTTATAAAGACATGCAAGTGATTTTTATTGAAATCTTAATATTTAGTCTTTGTTCTATTCTTATGGCTGTAACCGCTATAATTGTGTCATTAAAAAATGATAAGCTGTTGTAATCTTTTCAAATTACATAAAAAATCGTACTTTATTTAACACTGTTTGAAAATGTATGAAAATATTGTTCATAGTATATAAACTGCTTATGTGAATAGTACAGTGTTCAAGAGCTATGTGATATAAAGGCACCTGTATTATGACCACTGTGTTCAATTGCCAGGCTATTTTATGCATTGGAATAATAATATTATTATGATATTTAATAGTGCCAAGTAGGTCTAGTTATTTTAGATCTTTTTGAAATGTTGAGACTTGTTTTTTTTATTGTTACTATTAAATTGTTATTATTAGTATTACTGCAATGATTTTATTTTGGAAATTGTATGTTTCTATAATAATAAACAGTCTCTTGTCGTTTATTCTGCTTTTTGACTGGTTACTTTAATAGCTATGTTTATGGCATTATGGTGCTACCACATATGACTTTATTATTAGAACTTTATATAGTTTTAATGAGACAGTGCGTAATGAGAGAGGAATGTAATATTGCTAATAAACTCGGACAGTCGGCTACAAAAACAAAGGTATTTCAAAAATTTTGTAATGAATTTTTGATAAAAGACAAATGGTGTTATATTAGCTGTTTTCTACATTTTTGCTCGGAACGTTGCAAAAGTATTAAAGTTGCATTGTGGACTGTGGAGTAATCTTAAAAAATATCAGTAGTTTTCCATGTGTCTGTGGTAAAACTTTGAGAAAAAGAATAACGATGACTACGAACAAATTCACAGCATTTGTGAATCAGAAATGAGGAATATTGGCTGCATCTTCGATGGAAGTAGAGGTAAAGAAATGGTTATAATGTAACAGCTTGAATATCAGTCGCTTTGAAACATTGCTTTTTTTTCAAAAATACCTCAAAAAATTCTAAGGCTTTCATATTGACTTGCTTGATATTAGTAGAAGTTTTAACATTATATAAGCCTACAACCATTAGTAATAATTACACTTCCATCATAATTATAGTGAAATGACGGCAATGCTTGAAACTTTTTTGTAGCTTAACTGTCGCTTTGAACTTATGATTGCTGTGTAATTTCTTTAAAAAAAGTTAAATCAACAAAGTTTATAAAAAATTATCTGTTCTAATCTTTGATTGGGAACAATAATGATAATTGTTAGTGAAAAAATATATTAATGCTTTGGCTAGTTGAGTAGTAGTGCCACAAGCAGTCGTTATTGCAGTCATTGAGTTCAAGTCGTGGATGCTAACGCTTTAAAGCGGTGCGTGTTTCCGTAGAATTTCAATCTTCTATGATTTGCCGACTCTGAGAATGCGCTTATAACTTGATTTATGACTTCAATCAAAATTATGATTCGAATTCGATTATTTTGAAGTAAATTTTGTTGTATGCTTAGTGCTCTTGTACTTAGCCAAGGGCCCAATGCAGGCCAAAAAGCGCTATATACTTGTAATCATATGTTGTGTGTTTCTGTTAATCTGTTATTTTGGCTCATATTTGTTCAAAAAAGATGGCACGGTGTTTAGTAACGTTAACAGCAGAAAACTTTCATTTATCAACTCGAAAGATCTCATACTTGAAAATCAGTCTTTTTTGTCGCCTAAGAAAAGGAGCGAGAAAGAAAACATCGTGTATAAAAACAGATACTGTAGGATGGAGACTTGCTTTAACTTTTCCAAATGTAGCAAAGGATTTAAAGTCTATACATATCCGCTGAGGACAAAAGTGTCGGAAAATTACCAAAAAGTTATTGGTGCCATACAAGATTCCAGATATTACACCGACAATCCTGAGGAGGCTTGTGTGTTTGTTCTTGCAGTAGACACATTAGATCGTGATATACTTAGTCCAGATTATGTGAAAAAGGTGGAAGGTGCTATTTATTCAACTAAATTATGGAACAGCGGTGTAAACCACATAATATTCAATCTGTACTCAGGCACATTTCCAGACTATACAGAAGATTTAGGGTTTGATATAGGCCAAGCAATTTTAGCCAAAGCTAGCATATCACAGTCAAATTTTCGACCAAAGTTTGATATTTCTATTCCATTATTCCACAAATCTCATCCGGAAAGAGGTGAAGAAAAGAGGTACCTGTATGCAAATAACTTTCCTGTAGCAAAAAAGTATTTATTGGTGTTTAAAGGGAAGCGCTACTTATATGGCCTAGGATCTGATACGCGGAATTCGCTCTTCCATTTGCACAATGAAAAAGACATTATTCTGGTTACGACTTGCAAACATGGAAAGCAGTGGATGCAGATAAAAGATTCTCGCTGTGATTCGGATCAGGTTCAATTTGAGAAGTATGCTAGTCTTGTTCTTTAAACTCTAGATTATCGTACAATATGCCTTGTTTAATAACTCCATTTTGGTGCAAAGATAAATAGATTTATTAAGCGGCACCAGAGTGTGAGTAGCATTTTTTTAGTTTCCACAGTAGGTATTGTTTATTTATTTATGAAGCCAATACTCTTAGCACTTGGCAAGCTGCTACCGAAAAGTTTTTTAGTAAAGTTCAATAATTTAGTAGCGTACGTATGATCAAAGTAACTTGCATAAAGTATGTATTGTTTATCTATGATGCCAATGCTGTTTATATGTGAAAAGAGTTTGTCAAATTAAAAAAAATGCAATATATATGTAACTTTAATATAAACAATGATTCACTACGCATTTATTTGAGTCATTGACGTTCTCACTTACAATAATTTATTAGGAAGAATTAGCACATTAGTTTAATCTAATTAGAATACTATACCCCTCATCTTGTGCTTGACTGATACTTCTGCATTGTAACATGTAATTAAAACCAAAAAAGACAAAGAATTAAGCAGAAAAAATGCAAAAGTGTGAAACGTGTATAGAAGAAAGACGCTGATCTGGGTGATTGTTTTTAACCAAACCATTGAGATCAGTTTTCGACATGATACATCTGGTGAAAAACTGCTTGGTTTTTGTGAAAAGATGAATACATGTTTGCCACCTTAAATTTCTGAGAATTTTGTGGTTAGTTGTTTTTTATTCTACAGCTGCACATTTTGTTCACGTTTTAACAACAAGTGTTAGAGTAATACAAGTGCTATATTTGTTAAAATATCTTAAAGTATTAAATTAATTGAAGCAAATCAAGTTTTATCACTCAGTCGGGAAGGTTCAGTTGTTGCAAAATTACACATTGACTTATTAACTCCTATATTTATTGAGTAAAAGTATCTTTAATCAGGGAAAGAAAGTGATACTGGTGCAGAATTACAAAACTCTAACCCAGTTACTCGATTTCTATATTATTTCATAATAACAGGTTGAACAAGAAAATTTGCATATAGGCATTGTCAATCCAGATTGCTGTGCAAATCAAACCGGAGTTACCAGCACTCTGTATGTAATGTTTCATTGAGGTCAAGAACATGCCACTCAATACGTTGGGTTTATTTCACTGTTATCATGTAAACTTAGAAAAATATAACAAGGAAATTTGCAAAAAAACCTTAGATAAAGCTTAAATTTAAAACATACTACCTCTGAATAGAATACTTCTTCGGGTGTGGTGGTTGCCGCCATTCGTTTGAAAATTGTGACGTGACTGCGAGACTTCGTGACTTTTTGTAGGCGCATCGTGGCTTTCCGTGAGCGTGCGCTGCTTATACCATTTCAAACTTCTACAGCTTACCTAATGTTCATGCAAAGATGTTACAAAATCAGCTATCTAATGTTTCTCTGAAAACTTATCATACTTTTGACGAAGATTGACAGTGCGCTACTTTTCTTCAGAACGAATGACGTCATTGGAAGAAGAATGGGCGTTGAAAAATAGGAGCGCCCAAGCATGAAGTGATCGCAACTTTAAAGTGACTTTACTGATTACACGAGGCGCTTATTGCAGTTTTTTCACAAAATTCTGCTAAAATTTTTTGCAAACATAGAAATAAGCCTTGCCTGCTAGAAGGTTTGGCTCTTCATTTAAAGAAGACAGCGATGAGTATTTTCTCAATTTTTGGTTTCATTTAGGTACTGTATATATACAATTAGACAATACTATTGTAACCATTAATCAAATAGTTAAACAAATCGAACGGGCTACGTGGTAATGTACATTGTATAAACTACATAAAAAAACTACATAAACACTTACACTTTATAAATATTGCAGGTATGACTATCAAGTGTTGATGCTGAACTCCACGTTTTGTCTGGTACCCCGAGGACGTAGACTCGGGTCATTTCGTTTCCTGGAAGCGCTACAGTACGCTTGTGTACCTGTACTACTCAGTAATGATTGGGAATTGCCATTCTCAGAGGTTATTGATTGGAATAAAGCTGTTATCTGGGCCGATGAACGGCTCTTGTTACAGGTATTTTTAACTTTAATTTGAGGAAGAATAATAATAATAATTTTTATTCAAAGTCAGATTTTTAGATCAACAATTAACATGGGGTTTGAAGAACTTTTGGGCTGATTACAAATGACAACCTACAACTACACAACAGAGACTATCATTACCCCCCTTTTACTCTAAATATCACGTGTCAGGACAACAGCAGGTACCATTTTTAAAGTCTTTCATATTACCCGGCCGTGGTATTGAACTCACGACCTCCCAGACTGAGACTGAAAGCATTACCACTAGACCAAACCGAAAATGTTTCTCGGCTAATAGCTTAGTACATTCTGTCATCTGCTTTGCTGTACATTTACAATGAAATTGTCATGATAGCGTTACTTTTATCACTGAAGCTGCGGTACTAGCAGATATCTATGATGTCGATTATTTGCTGCATTCCAGTAATAAAGTTTGAATTTCTATGTAACGTTCACCGAATTGGTTACACATGTCACTTTATGTCATGTTTATATCGTTTTTCTTAAATGCCTACATGTCCAGTTTGAAGATTCTAATACCCGTGTATGCTATATGTTTTGAGTTCTTCGTAATATCAAGTGAAAATAGGCGGTGCTGCAGTTCGACGGTGCCTATATGCGAGCTGCCACTGCTAGCAAAAACAACCTGTTCTTTATTTACTATGAACTATAAATTTTATTTCACACATCAGAAAATACAACATCAAACACGTTAATAAACTATGTACGACCATAACGGTCATTAACACACTCACCTTACTTAAATGAAAAAATGATTATAGTTATGCATGCTTCTGTAGATAACTTAATGTAAATAAGGATGAAGTAAATGATGTAATAATAGCAATGGTATAAGAGCAATAAACCTGAAAGTTGAGAAAGGAAAACATAATATGTAGTTACGAATATGAATTATGTGATTATCTGTCAATGCACCACTTTCTTGTATATATAATGATATACATTCACACATATATGTACCCAAATTTAAGTGGGGGAGAAGAGATTAAATTGTATATTATACTTGTAGTAATAACTATAATTGTATAGAACATTTAAATATAATAGATGGTAGTAATGTAGCCATCATAACCATTAAAGATGGGCTAGTGGGGGGGGGGGGGCAAAATATAAGAATATAAGTGATTCATTAGCAAAATTAATGCTATTCCCATCGGCTTGCTAGAAATTGCACACATTGAAATGTAATAGCTCTTACATTTTGTAACATTCTTTGTGCAATTTTTTTTTGCAATTCAACACGTGCTGCATTTTAGGTTCCAAACGTCGTCAGATCTGTGAGCAATTCCAAAATTTTATCTGTTCGTCAGCAAACTCAGTTCGTCTATGAAAAATATCTTTCTTCCGTGGAGAAAATCGTAGTTACAACTTTAGAGGTGGGCAGACATACTTGTTTTTTACATGTTCAGTTAAAGGAAGCTTGTTTATTTTTAGATATGGAGTCTAATTAAGATAGTCTACCAAGAATTCATTGCCACAGGAAATGTAGCTATAAGAACATTTTACATTTCAGATTGTTCGTTTCTTATACATTTTTGACTGTTTAGATGTGATTGAGGGATTGAATGAGTGTTTATTTGAATTCTATTATCAGCTGTTAGCTACTTTTTTCCCTCAGCAATTTTGTGAAGAGATTTTATTTCGCTAGCAATTTTGTTTTCTTTATTTAAACGAATATTGGTTTTGATTGCAAAGAGAAGGGAGAGAGAGAGAGAGAGAGAGAGAGAGAGAGAGAGGAGAGAGAGAGAGAGAGAGAGAGAGAGAGAGAGAGAGAGAGAGAGAGAGAGAGAGAGAGAGAGAGAGAGAGAGAGAGAGAGAGAGAGAGTGAGAGAGAGAGAGAGAGAGAGAGAGAGAGAGAGAGAGAGAGAGAGAGAGAGAGAGAGAGAGAGAGAGAGAGAGAGAGAGAGAGAGAGAGAGAGAGAGAGAGAGAGAGAGAGAGAGAGAGAGAGAGAGAGAGAGAGAGAGAGAGAGAGAGAGAGAGAGAGAGAGAGAGAGAGAGAGAGAGAGAGAGAGAGAGAGAGAGAGAGAGAGAGAGAGAGAGAGATTTGATTTGATTTGATTTAACTCTTTATTTCGAACCAAGTTCATAGAATACATAACATACAATAATTACAAGACATACAATAATTATAACACCTCCTCTCAACACATGCAAATTAATACATAAATAAATAAAATAACAGTACAGTCTATATATATATATATATACAATATCATGCGTCCAGCCTGAATCGTCCTAACACTTTCCTCCACTGGTCTCTTATGTCTGAAGTGTAAAAAGCTTCACTGTTATTCAATGCGTTTATGAGAAGATTTGAGCTTTGCATTACTCTAATGTATAAACTGTATGCAGTTTTCCTACGTATTACATCAAAGTATAAAACATCGTGGTCTACTGAAATGGTCCTAGAACTATAATCATATGGGTAGTTGAAAAGTTTGCGTTTTGAAACATTGTGAGCTACTTTAAGTTTGCTGAGACTGTAGTTATAAAAATGTCGCCAGGTGGCCATACCGTAGAAAGAATTACAATAAGAGTTGAACAGATGAGTTTTGACATTAGGTGAACAATGATGAAATTTTCTAAGAATACGGTTCGCTCTAGCACAAAACAGACTTCGTTGTCTGATAACATCCATGTCGTCTTTGTTATCACTGGTGATGATATGGCCAAGATACTTTTCTGTTTCACACGGTATAATTATTTTACCGGCTACCTCAGGTGAACTGAAATTGAACCCACACATACTGGGGGGTGTAATTGTTATGAGTTTAGTCTTATCGACGTTTATTACTATGTCATGACTATTTGCGTAATCAACATACATATCAACTAAAGTTTGTAAAGCAGTGGTAGTGGATGCTAGTAAACATCCATCATCAGCAAACATAAGGTGATTTATATAAGTACCACCTATCTGACAACCTAGACCGGTAGATGTGAGGTCAGAACTCAAGTCTCTGAAATATAAATTAAATAGTATGGGTGACATTTTTGCACCCTGCCGAACACCATTTGCGACTTTAAATGTGCTAGAGCAAAAATTTCCCCACCTCACAAACATGGTTTGTCGAGAGTAGTAAAAGGCTAATAATCTTATAATAATGTTAGGCATATCAGTATCGACCAGTTTTAGAAACATTTTGTAGTAATTTACCCGGTCAAAAGCTTTAGATGCATCTAAGAACAATATGTGTACTGGACTCTGGCGTTGAATGTAATAGTCAATAACTTCTTTCATGGTATACAAACACAGAGAGAGAGAGAGAGAGAGAGAGAGAGAGAGAGAGAGGGAGAGAGAGAGAGAGAGAGAGAGAGAGAGAGAGAGAGAGAGAGAGAGAGAGATTTGCCCATTTTACTCGTTTGATGAATTAGCACAATTATCCCGTTTCTAGGGTAGTTATGAGTTGTAGGAGATACACAAAGAGGAAATGAAAGAATAACGAAAAGGAAAAAGGAAAAAATAGAAAGGGAAGGGGGACAGGAAACTAAAAAAACAGAGAAAAGAAACCGAGAGAAAAAGAAAAAGCGAAAAACAAGGAACGGGGAAATACTCCTCAACGGAGAGGGAGAGACGAAGAGAAACTTGTTGTATGCTAGTAACTATTTTTCCACTATGTTCACGAGAATACTGTACTGGGTTCATAATCAACCTGATACACAAACACTTTATTTGACTTCTTCATTAATGCACAAATGTCCCAATACACAGTCTGTGCTGACATACTCCACCGAACAAACATCTTGTAATGCCGTCTAAGTTTTCCTACAGTACGTTACATTATATACACGTGACACGAAAGGCGAATTTTGTCCACGATTATTATTTTGTCTACTTAAAAAAAGTAAATTTGGCCTACATTATATTATTATTTAACAACATTCAATGCTAACGTCAAGTTTTATTACTAGTACAGACAGTTTAATGTAACAGCAGCTGCTGTGTCTCGTGCAAAATATTTTGATGGAATTGCCTATTTCGTTGTTATATAACACTTCAGTGAATTGTCTACAGCTTATCGTACAAACTTTATGATAATCCACAGAGGAAAACTATGACGCCTCGTGCTTACCATTGGTCTGCACGATGTTTAAAAATTAATCACAAGAACCACTTGTGAAAGGGAATAATTTCCTTACAAGAACGATATTATGAAACAAATACAGATGAATTAACTTGAGGGAATTAGCCACCAGAGAGCCTAAATCTGTTCTCGCCATTGATCTATCCGGGAATAAGAAATTGAAGTCAGAATTTAGTTCCTTCACAAGTTCCTTTATTAGCGGTTCAGTTACGGAGTCAGTATCAACGAGTAAACGTTTGGACAGTCTCTGAAGTCGTGTAAACTACATCAGCTAAAACTATCTAGTCTTTTCTAAATATTCCATATAATGTGTAAATTGATTTGTCATTAAAGTGACGCTTAAATTTCCCCCCAAAACCAATAATCTTCTATATAATTTTCTGGATTGAGAAACACTAAGTTTTCCATCGTATGTTATACTGTTATACTGTCATGATTAGGGCTTAAGCGTGTACACTCATAGAAACCCCATATTTTCCCGCAAAATAATGGTATGTACCAGTTATGGTTATATTATAACAGTTATGCAATGTGAATGTTCCACGAAGAAAACGTATTCCATACATTAGCTATGCACTGCGGCATATTGTGAATATACACGCATTTCCCCTCGTAAATGCGAGAAAAAAAACTAGGCAAAAAATGTCGACTCAACATTCCTATTCAGAGCATCAGTTCATCAGCTGATATGATGTACATAGCGAAGTAGACCAAGTGTCCCACCAGTAACACAAGTACCCTAGAAATAAAATATGGTACCCACAGCGATATCACTATTAACTTAATGCTCGTAAACGAATTGTTCCACGTGGATCAATTATGAGCTTATAAATATTCATACACGATGATAATGGGGTTAGCTTCATTATATGACATCTGCACAGTAATAATGTTACCGAATTACGAATATTTAATTTGCTAATTGAAATATCAGAAATTATAACTAATACTGAATGATTTTTGGGTGTAACATTTACAGGCCTTTATTAAAAGAGTTAATAGATGGATATTATTGTGATTTCCTGAAAATTTTATTACATTTCCTTTAATACAACGAGTAGCAGTGTCATCATTTTTTCCATAGATAAGCTGTATTTGCTATATATCTTCCATTCTCGGGTCAGTCAGCAACAGCCTAGAATATTTTAAAGTTAGCCAACATTTGATGACACGTTTTCAAAACTAAGCTTTTCATTCCTAAATCTGAGTAATTTGCAAAAGTAGGGGTGTAACACCCCAATAAAAAATTATAACACATTAAGTTAACCAGGTAATAACTCTAACAAGATATTAACATTGCTTTAATGCACATTAACCGTGCATGTAAGGATCTCTGGATTCAGGACATTAGAAATTTTAAGGACAAACAGCAAGTAGTCCAAAAACTTGATGATTGTTATTAAAGAACATGCAAAAAGTGTTTAGGTAAGAAACGATCAACACTCTTGCTAATTTTACTGCATAATTTCTATAATAGTGTCTTGCTATAAAATGTTACATGTTCTGTAACGGCGTAGATTCTAATAAATCTATTACAATGAAGGTATAGCGTTGTATATGAAGGTATGAAGGTTGTATTTTGTATGGAAAAATCTTATAAACGTTATACTTGTAAGGTCGCATGATCTCTAAACCTATAATTATAAGATATAATATGATGCATAGGTTATTACAGAGAGGTTGCCCTCTGAAAATGATCCCCGAGCCCAAATAGCATTTTTGCTCGTTTCATATTTGTATATTAACCATATACGTAGCCATACAACATTTTTAGGGTTTCCAGCAAGTACAACCCCAGCGCCATACACTTATATACGCTTCCCACATGGTTGAAGCTGCAGTAAGATATGGACTTATGGTGGTACTCAATCAAAGCCAGAACTAGACCAGTAACAGGTGGAGATACAGCAACAGCAGATCTTCACACATTTGAAATAACAGCAGTTTTTTTCTCACTCGACCTTAACGAAGGGATCACTAGACTTGCACAGCTCAGTCTTGCAATCCATAATTTTAACCAGACGAAAAAGACAAAAAAAATCATTATCTTAATTCAGTAATATTAGCATGTACTCATAAAACATAAAATAGCAAACATAGTATAAAGTTGCACACATTCTCCTGCGATGTTGTTATAATCGAGGCTTCTATAGAAATAGTCGAATACATGTAGTTATTTACTTAAGCGTTATATCTAAGATATTACAAGTTTGTTAAATCGTATTCTTTTGAAAAAATGTTAGATTTACTTTTCGGCCTCGAGCGCTAGAGCGGATTAGATTATTAGTCCTAAAATTTTCGTCAAGGAGGTGTACTAATTGATTCGCAAAAATCACGACTCGAACATAACTAGGTATCATAATTATATGATTATGTAAATTATACGATAAGCACTGATCATGCTATAAATTAGGGTTAATATATAAGTGGACTATTACGCCCACTCAGTAAAAAGTAAAGCGGTATGAATGCCTCAAGCATTGCACTCTAGAAAGTTACAAAAGTCTACTTAAAGTTCCATAATACGTGCACTCAACAATATCTATCAACAATTTCTGCACAATGTACTAATGTTGTTAACAATCATACCTTAAATTCCGACTTACCTCTACCTGCCAGGTCAATACCCCATTTCAAGATGCCTTCCTTCCACCGACACAGTATTTTATTGCATTCTTTCGGCTGTTACAGCTGCTTCGGCACTCCCCCTGCAACTAGCAAGGTCAGACTCACTAAAAACACGGCTGAGTTTACACGAACTTGCAAAATGTTCAAGGGTCACATACCGGGTTCTGTAAAGGCTCAAATACGCACCAGCAAGTTTGTAATGTATTCCTCACACCAAGGGCGCTTTGAAATCAACCACGGCACTCATGTGCTTCTGTAGTTCCACAATTAAACTGGGCAGCAAGCTTCTTAATTACGCCAAGAAAAATATATGTCCAACGCGTGCGACCAAACAGTTGTAGGAATTAGAACAGGCTTGAGTGTAATAATATGCACCGTCTGACAAGTAATCTTGCACCCTCGGAAACTTGGTAGCAGCAGTCATTCCATTGAAATCTATGAGGGAACGGGAAGAAGAAAATAGAAAGAGACAGAGGGAGGAAGAGTAGGAGAGTAAGAGAGGGAGATAGCACAAGCAGGATAAAGAGAAAAAAGAGGGAGGAAGAGAGAGAGAAAAGAGTGGGAGAGAGAAAGAGAGAGAGAGGGGGAGAGAGATAAAACAAGAAAGAAGAGAAAAAAGAGGATTCGGCTTGAAAAAGTGTCAGTTTTATCTACAGGTATTTCATTATCTGTGCACTGATGTTGATTCTACAAAATACTGCATTACTGTAATACTTGTAAGTGGACCAGGACACAGGGTACGTATGTGTTGACAGTAATATTAGAAAAAGGTTGCAATACTCTAAGAATTATATACCCAGAGGAAGCCAAAGCAGACACAAAAGATTAAGGAACTACTAATTGCATTTGACAATAAAGTACTCTAGTTACTAAATTTTGTAACAGCAATGCACATAAAAGTGTTTACTAATCCAAGCCTCCAATAGCCCTGAACTGGTCCTTTTACATTCCTGTACCTGGGCTAGGGGGACTACCCCCTCGCTTATGACTGTATTTTTCTAGGACGTGAAATCAATCAAGCACGGTGCCTGCTGGCTTCCTTCAGATCTTAGGGTCCTCATCAAATACTGGCTACAGGAGCACCATCACTTGAGCAACATGACTCGCATTTGAGCTGACTAAGAACTCAAATGCTCAAATGAACACGGGGCGAAAGAACAGCGAAAAAATCATAGGTTCTGGATGGCCAAATCCAACTGTCATTTTGCTCAAAAGGAAGTGTCTAAAGTAACCAGATGTTAGACAAGTTAGGCTTGTGACGCTAGAGCTTGTCGCTCTAGAGTCATGACTGTTTTGGTATCAGTTTCCCTCTAAATGAAATTAATGAAACAGTGAAATGAATCATAGGAACTTTACCTAAACAAAATACTCTTCCGGTAGAGTAAATCTGCTGATCATTCCGAAGTCACGAAAATGAATGGATGGCAATTTATCAGTGTTACAGCATGCTGTCTTTGGCATCAAGTCCTAAAGCATATAACAGTGTAAAATGATTTGTTAATAAGTTCTCGCCTACGTCATTACAAGATTACAATAATTATTAAATATGCACAATGATTTGCCACTTTTACGCGGTGTTTTACGGGATTTCTTAAATTTCTTCTCCTCCGTTCTACATATCCATAGTAAAATAGGATTTAGTTGATAAATCTATTGCTAGTTACTAATTATATCATTATTCTGACAGCTAATAGGCAGGTTTGGGTTTGCTATATGTATTTTAATAGCGATTTTTTCGACGAACCCACCTGTAAATTTACTTCATAACAACAGGAATGTGTCAGGTCCCATTTCTTGCTAACAGCATGAATTCTAAATAATTAAAAGAAAATAATTGAAACTACTATTAATACAGAAAAGGATAAGGTATTAAGACCCAGGTTTAAATTTTGCAGAGAAACGCCAATAAAAGCTTGTAATTTATTAACTGTGATTAGAAAATGCTTAAGCCTACCATGTTTTCAGCAAACCTTTATTGCTGTTGCATTTTAGCTTCTTTCTTCTTGTTTTTCTACAATTTCTTTGACGATGTCTTTCCATTTTTTCATATATTCCCATTTCATATGGTTGGATTTTGGATTTGTGAGTAAACTCAAAGCTGTTCACATCAAATTGGCTGTCTGCAGGAGAAAAATAACAAGCGTTAGACTAAAAACAGACCAGCTACTAGCTGTGCAGCGTAAAGCAAACAACTTTAGCAACTGATTAAAATAAATTAATAGGCAGTATTATGTCTATTAATAACACACAGACACAACATGATTAAAAGACAGTTTCATTTATTTAAAGATGTTTCAATTTAATCAATCAGCCAACAGCTTCAAATCACTGACTGACCCTGCACGTGAGAGGTTCCTCAGTGTGGGAACAGGCTCTACGATGCGTGCACACTTAACGTCTCGTATATGGCGTAGGTCTAGTCGAATAATTAAGTAGATCCTCTGCATATATAAAATTTTATGTGCTTCAAGTTTCCATAAGCAAACACTTAAGTCCTGTATGGTAAAAATCACTGATCGACTGGGCGGTGTAGGCTCTTTACTAAACGGTACATATCACGCTATATTAGCGCTAAATGTTTGGTGTTTTCCCTTGCAACAACATTGGCGCCGATTTGCTTTAAATAATAGGGAAGCAAAACACGATTAGGGCACACACGTTCAGGCAATGAATTCTAAAACACATACTCATATTATGAGCGTACCATGTATTTTTGCAGCCGCTATACATTTGTGCTGTGTGTGATGCTTTAATCGAAGCATGTCAAATTGGGAGTACCTAAATGGTATCAATTATCGGTCGACAGTAGACACAGTACCTCAGTTTTAATTGTGTAGATGATTGACAAAGCAGGAGGACATTAATATATAAGATTCTATAAAACAAATTATTCATTACAATAACTAGAAAACCAAAAACATTTACCACACCATCATACATTATATTTTATATTTTTAGTTACCATGCACGACATTATTCTAACGAACAAAGCTAGATAGCAACGATAACAAAAGTCTTACACACTGTGGTGAAACAGCTAAGATACAGGTACAATGTTTTTAGTTAGTTTGGCTTCTGAATGCGAAGCACGTACCGTAAAAATAAAATATATATGTAAATAAAGTAGAATCCAAAAGTAGTTATGGGTAAATTTGGTCTCTTCATCTCAAATCGCCAACACGCCCGTTTGTGGCTAAGTGCTTATGATCACGAATTTATACGAATACAAATGAAGTATTAGGATGTATTAGTTGTATTGTATAAATTTAAAGTTAGTAGCCAGTAAAGTTAAGTAACAGTTAAAACAAGTGAATATTATTGTATCATAATACTTCATTCAAAAAGTAATGCACCTGAATGGTATTTGCATCTAATTAAATGGATTGTAAAAGCGAGCAAGTAAAAACATTAATTTATTCTCACACAGTTAATTAATGTGAACAGTTCGATGGTCGAGAAGACCAAATAGTTGAACGTAATAACCCCATTTGTCAAAATTTGACAGCTTTTCTGCTGTCTTGTACTTTACGTTTAAAACATCTTGGAATGCGGCAACTCGTACCTAGATGTCCAGAGCCTTGTACAAATTTGTCTTTCACGTTTACTGTTTTTTGCTCCGCCCACTTTGTCAAGACAAAAATGCGTCGAATTTATAGACAGAAACTGCTTTACACTAGAAGAACGAACTACATAAGATTATTGAACTTAAAACCAGAGGCTAGAATTATGCAGGTTATAAGTGACACAACTTACAATATCAGTGTGGCCATTTGATTTTTGCTCAGGCACCCTACTTGTGTATACTATAATATTTGGGAGCTCCCTATTTTAAATTAACTGCGGGAAAAGGTATTACAGATTGTTCGATTCCTTATTTTGAATCTTATTCACTTTCTCACTTCGTCTCTTGTAAACATTGTGGCACTAGAGTTTGACTTCTATCTGCAGCTAACAACGTTAGTTCTTGTGCTCACACATAAGGCTAGATTTAGTTGTAGCTGTTGAACACCTTCGTTTATCTGAGCTATCCAAGTTGTTTTTGGTTTGCAGGTGCCATTATACATATGTTCCCATTCTTATATTCTCATAAGGAGCAAAGATTCCATTTTCTTTTCATCATCTGAATATTTTTTTAGTTTTCCGCTACGCATGTCAGGATTTTTTAATAAACTACTGTACTTAAATGTACAGGTATGTGTTTATGGTCACAATCGCTTGTGGCGTGTTAACAGAACAGGTAAATATGTTGGAATTTTGGGCTAGCTTACAAAGACAATTCCTTGTTAAATTTACACCGCCTTAATTGGTTTCTGTTGATTTTACGGGGGAATGTTCGTACCCTTAGCCAGCTTTCCTAGATAACACACGTAAAAGGTTATCGTTTTAATTTTAGCAAAAACTTTGTACATTAACAGTAATTTTTAGATTACTAACAAAATCAGCAGTTTTTCAGGCAGATTACGCCAGTTCATTTTTGCAAATATAAGGCTGACTTTTAACTATGGTACCGCAACTATAATTTTATAATAATGGATTATTTTCTATATGGCGTCATATATGACTTTTTTATGATAAACTTTGTATTGGTATCTGAAGTTAAATAATCCATAGTTGACTGATCAATGTTATTAAAGGTGTTATATGTTTTTATTTATTTTAACAAGTGCAACTTGCCCATTTGAACTGTAGACTGAAAATGTCCTGTATAGCCATGCCACCGTATCATCAAAATAATCAGATTCCTCGACTAAGTGCACTAAAAACAAATATTATGGCATGTCGTATATTTTTTGCACATTCCATTCTGGTAGCAATTATAGAGACAAAACTTATAAGTAAAATTTTTACACATAGGAAAATAAGCTCCAAAATGACACATTGTGCATACACATAAACGGTCTGAAGATAGCGGACACAGACATTTGGACATATAGGTTATTTTTCACGAGATTTGGACATTCTTAAGAGTAGGCATTTAGACGTATAGCTTATTTTTCGCTGTTCAACGTTTTGGGTCAGTTGCGTTATCCTCATTCCTCAATGATATTTTATTTTTAAGCAATTCCGTCTATAATCATTGTTTTATCATTGACAGAATCTTAGCAGAATTATAGTTTGCCAACACGGCTGAATAGGCTTATACATAATAAACGCTGAAGGTTTCCACTAAAAGGTATTTACTTTATAAGAAATTCAAAACAACAAAACCCGTAGAGAATAACAAAATTAACACAGTGTTGCATGATTCTGTTCCTTTCACAGACGGGTATTTGTAAGCGAAAGCATTCATATCAAGTATATCAAAATGAGCTGTTTATCATATTATGATTGATTAGTGATCAAGAGTTGATTAGTTCTTAAATTGAGCAGTTATGCGAATTGTTTTTAGGGAAGCTATGCTTGCAAATTTATTTCAGTACTATGGCGACGGTAATTATGGCGACAACGCCGAAATTTATTCATACCTGTGGCGACTGCGGTTAGTCAGGCAAAATTCTTCATCACATGACAAGCTGCATGAACTAAAACGTTTTTATTGCCCATTTTAATAATGTATTAAGAAAAATTTTCCAAGATAAATTTCTCTTCCAATGTTCGTCGTTTTTACCTTAATTAATATCAATCACAATTTAATCTGTAACGCATTTTTAATAATTTGTTAATACGCTTAGAGTTAATTGTCAGTTTTATTACTGTCAGAAAGGTGCAGCAAGAAATAGCGTCGCGTCTGTCGTAATCGCCGTACCCTACCAATCGTACTTCTCACAGTTACCCCAATCGCCGCAGCTACCATCACCGCATACGCATTTCCACATGCTATAAAACAGGCTCAATATTTACATAATTTTTGATCTGCTGACTGCAGTTACTGTTGAGGAAGTTGTGATTAAATTTTAGGACCAAATATGGCTGAAACAAAAAGAAATATGAAAAAGTCCGGATTGAACTTGAATTTGAACAGGGCTATAAGTGACCTCCTATACGTCCAAATAACGTCCATACACTTCGACTTCCATGATGACTTATGTGTCCAAATGACCTACATGTCCAAGATATTTACTGTCCAAATGTCCTATGTGTTCAAATTACCTTGTGTCCAAATGACCTGTGTCTAAAATGCCTGTGTCCAAATTACCTTGTGTTCAAAAGAGCTATGTGTTCAAATTACCTTGTGTCCAGAACACTTGTAACCACGTAAACGCACATAACAGTTAATAACGGAAGTGTTTCTTTCTCTCCCTGTACATAACTAACTCTTAGTTCTACATTATTCTGACTAAGAAACCAATTTCAAGCGTTTTCAAGAATGCAACAGTGATAATGCAAACCTGAGCAGCAGTGACATGGAAACCCGGCGCAGCAGAACAATAAAAAAGTCCGTATACTAATTTACAAAAACAAAATCAACGGAGAAAAATTACAAACATGGATGACACACCTTACCGCCTACGTTGACTCCGTTTAATAAAATCGTTATCACGATTGCACAAAAACGCAAGTCTGTATATGAATTCCAAAAACAAAACCAGCGGAGAAAAATATCAAACATGGATGACACATCTTTGCGCTTACGCTAACTACACTTAATAAAATCATATGACGATTGCTGTATGTACTGTATGGTCCCAACGCGTACATAATCGTACACTAGAATATGTGTTCAAGCTAAAAGCATCTGAAAAAAGTTAATTCCACTAGATATCATTATAAAAACGAACCCACAATAAACTGCTGGTTCTCCTGTAATGCATTTTTATGAAAATTCGGTAATTTTTATACTACTACTGTAAAAAACAATAGTGTACCATGGTTACTTAACTTGCTCTATAAGGTGCCTCTGCAGATTTTTCACTCTTTTGGGGTTAATGTATTTTGTAAAGGAGCGTAGAGGCTAAACTCACTGGCCCATGACCTGCTACTATTAGCCACGAGCTAAAATAAAGCAAAAGAACGATTAGGAATGCAGGATGAGGCGAATAAGAAATAAAAATGCGTGAACTTTTTTCTCACGTGTGTACAGAACCACTCGTCCACACTAATCTCGCAGCATGGCCTACTTAATACTGTACGTTTCCTCGCTGAAGCTGTCATTAAACATTTACTAATAGCCAAGTGGTTAATGATTGCTGTTAAAAAAATGAGATGTCAGTAAGTTAGCATGTCTGTTCACATTCCACAGTTGAGAAGATGGGCAGGTTTAGTTAGAATCATTAAATGCCAGCATCATAAAATACAGCTTTGACATGTCAATACAATATCCGTAGGTTAGTCAACAGTTGCAAATAAAAATTACAAGACGAATTTTTTTTGTTGTTGATGAAAAAGTTATTGATTGGATTTTAGAGTTTAAAAGCGTAAAGTACAACTTTACAGGAAAAACAACTTCTTGTACACACTTTTCCTAGAAATTATACTTAGTTTGGTTATTCGAATATAAATCTAGCGACTGTTTGACTGAAGTATTTCTGCTACAGCTTGCAAACCACAAACTATTGTCAAGTAGACTCAACCTCCATGATATAGTCATCAGTTTGACAGTTTTCTCTGTTTTATTGTGTTCTTACTCTAGGTATAATAGTCTAATATGATGAGACGGTGGCTGCAGCCATTGCGGCAACGAACACGGCAATAACAAAAACGCAACTTGTGAATAAAAATTTCCTTCAACTTTCATTAATTACTTACCTTGTGTGGTTTCATCTGCTAAGCTAGCCAAATCATTTTTTAACTTAGCGCCTCATCTTAAAGCATTAGCCAATGAGTGGATTTTGCTTCTGCCATAAACTACATTAAGCAGGCTTTGCGAGTGGGCGTGGGTCTCGGTTAGCAAAGTGCAAATTGCATAAGACAAAAAAATTGAGTATGCGTAAGTGGACAGCAGGCCTACTATGGTCAGAGACCTATGTGGACGAGGGCAACCCGATCATTCAATTATGTAGTGCTTTATCATCTGAGGAGAGCAGTGTGATCACACGATCTACTTGTTGTCCGCTGTCAGAAATATGGTCAACAATCCCAGCATCAGCAACTGCGCATGCTAGGATTAATGCTAGAATTAATGAATAATAATTAATATCAAGTGTTGTAGAAATTCAATGTCATCCGATTACAGTAAGCCTTTTCACAGTTCCAAATTGATGATGATCGGGAAAAGGTCAAAGGTTAAGTGTACCGGACAACGCATTTGTGTACACTTGACAACGCCTCTCAGCCCATGCTATTGTAATAGTAACAGTTTTAACATCTAGCTACAACCTTACCTAGTTCATTTTTCTAGTTCCTAACAAAGATCCTGCTAGTAAATCACTCTACGCACAGACTAATGCATAATTAAGTAACGTCTAAGTAAAACAACTGAAGTTACTGAACTGACGAGGCAGATGGCTTTGCTTTACCACACACTAGTATTGTACCCGCTTGTAGTTAAGAGGCGTTGCTGTGGTACACTTAACCTTTGATCTACAGCAACTGCGCGTGCGCACAACGAAACCGTAAGAAGACTTATTTGAGCATCATCCACTTTTTTACGAGCACCATTAATTTTTATAATCTAATTGAAAAATGTCCAGAGAGTCCTGCCTGTTAAGTCAAGACTGGGCATATGTGGAATCACAGGATGAAAACATTCTGCTAGTGCATGTTTAAAATTGTGTAGATACGGTTCTTTCAAATTAACTAACAATCAGTAACGCATCTTGAGGAACACTAAGTTTTCCGATCAAATTAAATTTTTTTCTTAATGAAGTTAAGTATAAGAGGATCTTGAATATTTTTTGATGAATCATGCGATGTGTACGTGTTATATTACATTTATATCATTACAGGTTTTAAAACTGGAAACATAAATTATTGAATACGTTCATTCACGCCAAAAGCTACCGTTAATTTTCTCATTGCATCCAATGTTTCACTAGATCGCCACCAGAGTGTCGGACGCACCATATTATGTAAATCAGACTATATTAATGCTCTGGATAAACATGCTTATGCATTTTAACGAATTATGGATATGGGTGAATTCGTCAAAATAAAAAAAAACTGAATTTCAGTTACGGAAGTCAACTTTTTGACATACAAAATCGGAAAGTGCATGCAGGGTCTATACACCTGACTGCACATGACACGGCAAAAATGAATTAAACGCTAAAGTGCCAAAGTGTGACACTCCTTCATGTGCCTTATTTTGCTTAAAGAACCGAGTGATTTAGTTGTTTATAATAATGCCAAGGCCACGCAAAATCCATCTTTATGCATCGCTGCCGGCATTTTAGTCCGCATAACATTTTTTACATTTTTGGCTTTTGCCAACAAATTTGTTAAAATATTTGTTGAAAAATATTAAATGAAATAAATGAATGCATAAATTAGGCGATTGTGATCGTTTTCTTGTACTTTTTTATGTCTTGTGTAATGTATCATACACGAATAATTATTATAATTATTACGAGGAAACCTCACGATATGTTCGAGGTGCAAATACTTTTCCGATGTAAAGAAAACATTTCAACATAAAAAGACGAAAGTGAAGACAACTATAACTTACTTGAAACTATTGTTAGGTACATTTGTTCTTACACTGCATTTCAGTTTATGCATACCGCCAACTTTCTAGATGCTCAATAAGCCACATACCCGCTTTAGCCCAATTCGGTCATTTAAATATTATTAATTATTGTCTAATGCCAAGTCTTCATTATTCGTGTACTTTTCCTGCGTTATGGCGTTTAAATTATATAGAGCGGTTTGTATAAAGTGTAAAGAATCCACTTTACACATCAAGTGTAAAGAACGGTGTGCAATTTCTTGTTATAACCTCTAGTGAACATGCACACTTTTAGATACCATTATGGCATACAGCAGGGTCAAGCAATTAAGTGACCAATAATACTTTAAAAATACATCACATTATTGAAGGTTTTCTTACTTTCTGTAGACAAAAAAAAAACAAATATCCTTTCGCCTAAAAGACAAAAGTAAAATAGAGACGAGAAACTTGAAAGTTTTTCTCAGCCTGTCAAATATAATGCAGATTGAGAGCAAAAGTTTAAAAGGGAAAGAATCTAAAAACTAAGACAGTGACAGCTAAGCGAAGTCGCTGAGAAAAGCTGCGAAATCCAGTCTGTTTATCATTTACGAGTCGCGAAAGCAAGAATTATCGTCATTTACTGATTTACATCAATCAGCGCTGGAATACATGTGACATCAGCTAGGAGGCTCGACACCACGTACACACCAGGTCAACGTTCCACGAAGCAACCAAAAATAACTCTCAGGCTATCTACATCGTCAGCAGGCACTATAACTGAGCTAACATCACTTAAGAAGTTTTGCACTTCAGTCTTGGACCTAAACTTACTGATAGCCAACATAATAAGAACCACGACCACGTGAAATTGTGACGTCACCCCAATAGTTAGGCTATGATAAATGACGTCACTGCCTCAGCTAAAATGGTAGACGGTCTTATTCTGGCAGGTGCCATAGTTTCAAGCATCGTGTGATTTCTACTTAGTTTTGCTAATCTAACGAGGCCACTTAGAACATTTTTGTATCTGTTCTTTCGAAAAACATAAATAGCCCCATTTACAAAGAAGCTGCACAACGTGGGTTGTTCACATTTTCGTAAATTCGTGGCTGTAATTTACCCAAGAATCTTGTTACAGAAAGTGAATAGTGATGAAGCAAAGTAAACATTATGGCAGTCATTCGAAGCCAGTCAGCCTGAAAACAAACCAGTAACTTCATTTACACACGCAAACGAAATTTGATTTGGAAGTTAAATTCTTGTAGTTTTGAAAAAGCCAAACTCACATTACACTACCAGCGTTTGTTACCCAACGTTTAAGCTCTTCCTAGATTTCGTTGGATACTTTTTTCATTTTGCAATCTGGGCTATGATTTTCCTCAAACACGATTTGTTTTGACTGCAATTATTGGCTATCAACTGATGATCAAAAGTTGTCATTTCGACACGTCTTGAAACATTTTAATAAAATTTAACCTGAGCAAAATGTCAGCATTTATTGATGATGGTTTTAATGCAACATTTTCTTTATTGCGCTGTTACTCTACAGTTCTTGTTGCCGTGCTGATGTATATGCAATATGCAATATTACCAATCAAAAATAACTCATGATTGTAATGCAAGTAAAAAGTCCAGTCTACCGGGTCCCGTTCTGAATCTTTAAAGGATGGTTACTACGCACACCCGCCGCATAACCACAAACACACGCATTGAGCTCGTGCGGGCGATAAGCAATTCTAGGCAGTATGAGGAACTGCCAAAAAGACGCACTATTGGCATTGAAGGATGCCCGTCACTGCCACGAATAAATATGTCAAATTGGCAGCCATTTTTGATTCCACCTTCACTACCTATAGAAACGGTTTCTGCCTTGTTGTACAGCTTCTATGTGAGAGACAACCCTATATATATGTGTTCCGTTAGCGCAAAAAGAAACCCGTACTTTAGAGTGCGGTTAGATGCTGGTACAGGTACAATAAAATAGGTCTACTTAACTAGGGAATTTTTTTTGCTTCTTTGGGATTTTTTGATTCTTTGAACGCATTAACCCTTTGGATACGTCAATGGATGTTAAAATTCCTTCATAAGCATTTTGAAAAATTAATTTTTTCTAGTCGATAAGTTTAAAATCGTCGTAAATTATTAAAAAAGCTAGTCTATCGAACAGCGTAAGTGCTTCCCAAGCTGCCGTTCTTATATAACTAAAAGCAAATGACTGTTTCACGTGTATCAAATATTTCGTTGCATAATGCATTAACACGCACTCCGAATATTTAACCACTTTAACCAATCATCGTCTCATATGCTATTGTGACTTCAAAAGTTGTTTCTAGAATTGAGCCATTCAGTTTTACACTCATTAGAATAGACTTATCAGTTAGCCTGTAAGGAAAATTGCAACTACGTCTTTTAATTTTGCCAAGAGCCAACAAACATACAAAAAGCAATTATATCCGAACCTAGCAAGCAAAATGGATCGCAACACATGGCAAAAAGTTTCAAATCTTTCGTGCAGAGACACATAAATATCCAGTGATCGTATGTTTATGCAACATTCCTTGCACTCGATGATGAACTAACTTTAACCCTTTTTACCTCTGCTGCAAAGTTTCAGCGTCAGAGCTCCCGTCTGTCATGAGTGAATTATTTCCTTTTGGTATACCAATAGAGAAAATTCAGCAAATATACAGTACGACTAGGATTATCTTGTTTAATACTTATTTGGTTTTCGTTTCTTTACTAATATCTTCTCTATAAAGTAACTTGCAATCTTAGTAAAAGAATAAGAAATAGCTTCGGATGCAGGCGAGAAAACTCAGTGTGAACAAGCACAGCACGGATCACAGAATGGCTAGTTAAACTGTTAAAGACAGCAATTTCAAGAAAAAATTTTTGAATACGAAGGGATGTTCGGAGTCTGGGCCAATATGATCCCGACCCCCGAATCTCGATCTTGAATTTCTTCAAATCCAGAACCCCGTTTTCGAACTAAATTCTGTTCCCGAACATCGTTCTTGTACTTGTAATCCCGTGATTCCCGTCCCGACCCTTAACGTTAAAAGTTTAAGTTTGAAAAAAGTAAGTCTATTTTAGTTTTTCCACACATATGAAAAAATGAGCCATTTATCAAGTTATTCGTCGCCTAAATTTTGTCATATGGCATTTTAATTAAGATTTTGTTAACCATAATGGTATCGCTTGATTGTTACCGATACAATTTGCAAAAATAGTTTGCGTTATTCTTGTTTTACAGTACTGCTCCTTGTATCTTTCCAATCTAAATATCACCCACGGATAAAAAAAAACTGTTACGTTTACTCATCAAAATCATCTTTGTGAAGAAGTATGCAGGCTTCGAGCAAGATCTGATTGTGTAGACACTTCAGGAAAATGAGGAATATTACTTCTGCACGGCGCAAATAAACATTTTATCTTGGGGTAGGGTAACCACTGGCAAAGTAATGCTTTTTTTTGCTAGCAAGAAGCTGTGTGTGCGGATGGAATCTCTTCATAGTAAGACAAGATTTTTTCATCCAGGATTCTAGGCATCTATAAGAAATAAGCTGAAGCTAAAATTTCGGAATTTCGCTATAATTTTCTTATCTCCATTTACTATAATAATATTCACTATATTGATGGTTCCGGTGTTGTTGGGAATCCCGATCCCGAACATTTCGTCCCGAACACCTCGAACTCAATTTCCCAAACCCGAACTGCTAATCTCGACCCGATCACCACACACTCTTCATGTGCAGCGACAAAAAGATTGCGATCAATTTATAATGACAGTTATCACAAGGAAAAACCCAAACACTAGTAATTCTGAAAAAAAGTGTAGGGCTAAGACTTTGTCCGCGTATTCCTCAGTATATCTTTCGTGCGTATCAGGTTACAGTTCCGATGCACAGAATTACGCCTACACCGAGTTTAACCTTTATCAGGGATGCTTTTTGTGATAAGTTTTGATAGTATTATGTTCACTCTATAACAATTCAGAAATATTTCTGTTCTCCGTCACGATTGGTGCTCATGCTTACAAAGTCTGTCACGCGCATTTATTGGTTTATAACAGCCTGAGTACTAGATTTCAGTGAATTAGCCTAAACTGCAGCTTAGGTTTGGACTTGAGATTGGATTAGCACAATTACCAATTTTCACACTTACCACTTGAGTTTTATTCCATTAATATCATGTTTTCTTTAAATAGGCCTACGTGCACAGTTTGCTACGCTGCAAGCCAATAATGTTATTATTTTTATTGCACAATACTTGGTAAAAAAAAATAGCGTAGCCGTGGGACAGGCCTGTACAAATGCACACCAAATTCCTCTTTTAAGAAGCGATTGCCCCTTGTCTTGAACAAGTACCAGTACCATTTGGGTCATAAATAAAGTTATACATAAGAACTTTTGACAAGTTAGGCAGTTAAACATAGCAATTCCTTGGTAAACTTATCAAATAAAAGTTAACTGTCTAATACTCGTATGTAAGCATTTGTATCTTAAGGCAAAATTGTTCCTGGCTCATCTGCAAGCTTTTCTGTGGCAGGAGCTAGTTCTTTCTACAGTATAGCATTTTAATACTGGGGTAAGGACTTAGACAAAATAAAGGTTAACCTAACTCACTATTGTATTTGTATGTTATAGGGCTTAATGATCAGGCGTTTGAGTGTCACTGTGCCTCCCAAAAGTCAGCTTTTGCTTTTCTTCTTTTTTCTCATAGATGACTGCAACAACAACAACAGTAACACAACAACGTGATGTACAAGACCGAATGAATGTAAAATGTTAAACGAAATCGCTCGTAAGGCCAACGTATTCAAACTTCAAAGCCATACGCGCACGAAATGCTAAAAGTTTAAGTTAAGAATAACAAAACCATCTGACTCCATTACACACAAGCAGTTTGGGAATGGTACACAAATAGCTTCAGACTGATAGTGGCCATCCCTTTTCTTGTTCCAAATATAAAGAAAGGTCATAAATCCTAACGTGCTAAATTCTTGAGCTCACAAATTCCTAAGAAATTAAAACATGATTGGGTATGATTTCAATCAGTAATGCGTAAACACTTACTGAACTATTTAATTTCTGTATCATTAAATACAAGTATGATGTCCAATGAATTTATTTTCTATTTAGTCTGATTTCTATTCCTTGGTCAGTTTGACAACTTACGATTACTGTATCTCTCACCACAGATTTATAGAATTATTTAAATCTGTACTAGTTGTTAAATCAATGTAGTACATATTGTAATTTTTGTTTTTATATAAAAGGTATTTTAAAAGTATATAAACTGTATAGACAAATTGTAGATTAAACGAGCACATATAGAGAAAACTATGCGCTAGACCAATTAAACATAATGTTGCATTAACCTATGCATGTCTCCAGTAGCCTTAAAACTTAAGAGCCTTAAAATATGTTAATTTACAGGTTCTCCGATGTGGCGCACATTTACTATGGGAACACTTATAAATGGGCACACATAAGATATTAAAAACAATAATGTGAATTAGCGCTTTACGACAAACGTAATTATTGAATTAATATATAATAAGTACTGAAAAGCACGTAAAACTACTTTCCCTAATTTTATATACCAATCGGAAGTTAATTTCAGTTTGCCAAGAAATAAATAAATGCATAAATAAATAAATAGTAGCCAATAGTTACTAAATTTTCTTAACAGATTCATTTCAGAGTAGCCATGTTTAGAGAGTTATAAGTGTAACACCTACTGCTTGTAAAAGTTAACGCTTAATGCACAGGTAACCAGAGCACAGGTTAGTTATTTAATTACCTAACTCTGAAGTCTATAAAAGATATAGTCTGTCCGTGGTAACTACCATAAATGCTCTTTATAAGCAAATCATTTATCTACATTCTGACACACTGTTTAATATTATACTAACTACCGCAGTATCAACAGGTGTGGCACATAGCAAAGCACTTCTTTACAGTTTAAATGCAAAACTATCTGTTTTTTGTCTGTTTAATTATAACTATCTGTTTAATTATAACTTACCGAATTTTCGTGTGCTGTACAAAGCTTTCATTCTTGGCTTCCAAACATCTCAATTTGAAGTTCGCAAGGTTTGTCGGGGCATCTCAACAGGTACAAAGATAATCCTCTGATAACATGTAATTTAACATGACCTTTTCATGATACCTGTATAGTTTCACTTGCAAACAAGCTCATGAGAAGTTAAGGAACGGCGACCCAAACGCTTACTGTGAGGACTGTACTGCTGCGAGCTGCGAAGTTCGATCGAGTTGGCAGCACTAAGCAACGTATCACCGACTTACAGTTAACATGTGACCAAAGTTAGTAAGATCTACATTCTCTAGAAGTACATTTTTGAACCCCAGTAGCTAACATCTATACTATAATATCTAAAGTAAAGAAATTTTTATGAAGAATGAAGTAAAGAATTACTCACATGAAGTCATTCTACTTACTACCTCGGTAACAGGTTAAACTCGATTAGTTAATTATCTAATTAGGCCGGTAACTCTTGTGATTATTATTTCCGCAAGTCGTTATAAACGCGCTATCCACAACAAGTAACTACACATCGCTTATCACTGCACTGTCCAGTGCACTATCCACCACTTCACGTTGTTTACCCCGAATGGCCTGCAAAGTAACAAATAGTTAAGTAGTATTTAGTGCCCGCATGGAGTAGGTTAATAATACTGGCTCTATATAGGTCTAAGTAAACCTGTAGATTTCTCATGACAAAAACGATTCTTGCCACTCATTACTGTTCATATGAAGCATTAAATGACATACCTGCATAAGACAGCGTAATGAATCTCTCTGAAACAAGAAGGTAACTAATAATTTATACGATAATACAAACCATCTGTATATAGACAGATCTAGACTAGCTGGTCCAATTAGTTCACCATCAACAGATGGCGCAACAAGGTTGGGTTTGTAAACTTCTTATTTTTTACAATACTTAAGATTGAAAACTAAGATAAAAATATTTTAAACAAAAAATAGCCTGTTTTTTAACAAATCGATTGTAAACAACTATCTAGACTTTGATAAAGCATAAGATCTATCTAGGAGTGTATAGTAGGTACAGTTCGGCACAGTGTAGCCAGAAGCCATTATTCAACGTCCTCGTCGTCCTGTTTCTAATGTCGAAAACGTTGGCTGAAGAATCAAGAATAATCTTTTACAGGTGAGCTACTGAACCGTCAGAAGTGTCTTTGCAACACTTATGTATGCACGCATCTTCCCTCCACGTGAAAAAGTCAGAGCTAGTACGACAGATGAAACTGTGCTCAGATGAATTTTCCCAGCGGTCACTCATCCAGTTATTTACTCAGGCGCGACAATGCCTAACTTCGCTGCTTAAAACATACTTTGCCTACTCAGCTATATTCATGGTCCTTAAATTCAAACATGTTTAAAATCTTGACTAAAGTGAGCTGAAGCTACTACACGGCTTGTCAAAAATTTTCATGCAGACAATTGAACATATCTTTATTCATGTAGTCTGTTAAAGTGGGAATTCACGAAATTGACAGCATATTAATTAACTGCGCAGAAAGATAATTAGGAAAATTTGCTATAGTAAAGTTACTGCATAATAGAATTATTACACGCAGAATTTTTGATATAAGGCACGATCTAACAATATTTGCGAACTCACAAAAATGAAATAAAAACATGCTCTCGTTTCTTCCAAAATCGTCTTCAAATATGCGCGTACTTCCCATTTTCATGGAGCATTACAGTATCTAATGAAGTTTTCGAATTTTATCATTCCGATTAGAACACAACTTGGACTTTTAAGCCTGCAAAAGATCGCCATTGTTTTAATTGTAATTGTAGTGAACATGGCACGTTTTCTCATATTATTTGATTACTGATTTAAAACAATCATTATCATCTTCGTAACTTTATTCCAACGTGGTCTGAAGTAGAAAATGTCATTTAACAACAATAAATCGCCATTAAGTACGTTAATACATTTTAACTTGAATTATTTTTTGGTAGTGGTTCATAGTAATTCCATTAAGTCACCATTGACAGTTTTAGAGGCCGTTTTGTGGGTATTTCACTGTGGTTTGATTCACATGTAGTATAGTTGCGAAGAATTATTTAAAACACTCACTAAAACAAAACTTGATTTGTTTTTATCGGCTAATTGCTTGCAATATAGAGTAAATGCAAGAAAGTACAAACTTGTATTCACTTGTAGTAAGATTTTTTAAAAAAAGTTTGAGGCTACAAATACCTGTCTATCACTTAGCGCACACTGTCCTATAATGTCGTTACATCTGCTAAGGTACTAAATAGACAAAATTATCAGAAATCTACTATTTAATTGCAGCAGATAAGCAAAGAATAGACGCTCTATCTGCTAGCCTATGCAACCGACACCAACTCACTCTTTATTCTGTGTACCAGCTCCATTCACTAAAAAAGTTTTGCTATAATTTATGTACTTACGTGTCGGTGGTGTCACCTATCGACAAAGTGTTGATTTAATTGTAGCTGTTGCAGCATTTTAGTGATTAATCTAAAATTCTAAATCAACAAAAACATTTGTACAACTTGTCATTAAAAAATTGTATCTTGCCGTCTGTACGTAAATAAACATTAGAAAAATATTTGTTTACGTATAATTAGTTCATTATTGTATTGTCTGCTACCTCTGCTTTAGCTTGTTTGTTAAAATTCTACAAGTTATAAAACATTCTTCAAATTCTAAATTGTTTATCTAAATTAGATTGTACCACCTTTCTTTGTTATTATGGATTGTATATTGCATTCAATCAGAACATAGGTTTATTTGGTGTGTTGCCGTAATAGGACAAAACGTCAACTACAGCAATTTCGCGGGGGTGGCGGGGGCGACTAAAGATTCTTATTTTTCAAAATAGAGATGTGAGAAATACGCGATGTGATTTCATGACAACCGGTGTGTGGGTGGCTTCTATCGTAACTGAAAAGCTACTTTCTTTAGTAAAATAATAAGAAAAAGTAATTATTCAAATGGCAGGGCTAGTTCTCGAAATCAGGCCAGTATTCTGTAACACTCAGTGAAAGCACTTAAAGTACTACTGCAGTGAGCACTGAGCAGCCAACACCTTTATAAATAGTTTCCGGGTCTGTATATAGTCGTTACGAAATTTTCGAACTTCACTTTGCCTTTAAGCAACAAGACCGGTTTAAGAGCGAGATGGAGGAAGAGAAGGTACTCGTCGCGAAACTTGCAAGTCTAATAACACCGTAAGGCATGTAGCTTCAGTTATCTGTGAGTTTAAAAATGGTCATCGAACTTTGCACGGGCGCACGGCAAAAGGCGTGGCCGGTGGCTAAAGTGCGTTTTTTTCTAGTTTAGGCCTAATCTGTGCACATTCTTACAAAGGTCAATTTTCTCACGCCTTGGTCAGAAGGAACTTAGTGTGGGGCAGGTAAATGAAATTAAAAAAGTATTTGCATCTGCTCAATGTATTCACAAAATTAATGATCCTAATTCTGTGAAACGAGCTTATTAATCCCTAGTTTTACAACATGTGAACTCTACAACCTCAACCGCACTGCTATAACCTCAATAGTTTCTCCAATCAGGAAAGATTTTTGAAAACCTTAAACAATTAATCATAACCAAGCTAGAATAAAATTTACATGTTGCCTTAAAAATGAAAAAAATACTTGCTCTTCCTCAATATTTAGTTGCATTCAAATACGCCTGAAACAATTTTTTATTTTGAAAATGGTGCCTCTACTTTTGATTTACCCTTGTTTTGTGCTCAAATAACAGTATTTAGGTAAGAAATTGTTCCCACATGACTCACAACGATGTCTACCACTAGTAGTTTTCAAAGTGCAGTGTAACATTCAATGATCGTAGTTGGGTGACTGACTCTCAAAATTATTTACACGGCTGCCATGCTAAAACCACTGACTCTAAAAGTTTTAACTGTTTGCTTAAACATTAGAAGCTACTGTCAGTTAATGAGTTATAATTTACTTATTTGCACATTTGTAAATGCAGGGGTTAATGTGTTAGTCAAGTGTTACTTTTCCCAAGCATAAACAGTTTCGGGCCAGTGACCAACGCCTTTCAAAGCGCCCATTGTTAAGACTTAGTCTTAAACTTCAATTACCTTCTATTATTTTAAGTAACCTGTTCTTGCGAAATAAAGTGATCACATCAGCTGTATTAGCAATTACTACCAATTTAGCTGTACAAATTTCACGTCACTTGCACAGAGTGGGTTGGAGCTAATTTAGGTGTAAGACAGCAGCTAACGGGTGAGATATATAGCCGAGTAGTCAAGAGGTTTGGTTAACAACCATGTTTAAGCAACGCTGGGCCTGGTGGTAAATGAATAAGTGACAGCTAGGGAGAAATGGCCGTTTATCTTCATCGAGGACGAGGGGAATGTATGTGGCCAAAAGCATCTCAACCAGTTTAGTGTCTCGTCTTAAATTAGATACCGGTGTTGCCACAAGCACAACAACACAACAGTTGAGCAACGCTTGCAAACCGCGTAACGGTACAGAAAGTGTCTCGTTAGTTGATATGTTCGTTCAACATGATTTACTAGTTACCCAGTTATGAATGACAATATGTTCTGTGTAATACTTTACTGAATTGGAAAACTAGGGTGAATGTTTATAACAGGTCTCGTCCACAACGTAGCAACAAATGACATTCCCCACTGTGATGACACCTCAGTCTTGGCGATATGCACTGTATAGCTAGTGTATGCGTAACATGTACTTTAGAAAACCAGTTATGTGATTACCCACGCTTGAGAGCGTCAGTAAGCAGCCCAACACCCGGACATGTTGAATTCGTCCGCAGGGTAGCAGTATAGTGAATGAATTCCAATTTGCTGAACTTTCAGAAGAATGAGGTGTTGATTTCTCAGGTGAAAATTTTCCGTTCTTTTTAAAAAAACTTATAAAACTACAGACAACATGTGTAAGAGCAATACGTGCGCGACCGTTATGCTGGCTTTTGCCACCATCTTTCTTCTTGCTGGAGTTATTATTGTTGGATTGGGATTTGCTACTGATAATTGGTTAATCTTCACTGTAGACAGAAATTCTGTAATTAACGCGTATCTTGCCACCGAGCCATCTCTAGATCGCGATCAACTCTCTGCTATCTTGGCAAGATACGCAGAAGACGGTGGTTCGGAACTAACGCCCAGTGCTTTGTTAAACGAGCTTGGGCAAAATGAGAACTTATATGGATGGGCGGTGTACGAGCAATATGTTAACAGAACTCGTGGTCTTTGGCATGTATGCTTTCCCGACTTGATTCCATATCTACCTTACGGTAAGTAATTGATATACAATTTGTGGATACGTATTCGTGTTATGAAACCAAAAGCATAACGTCTCGTTGTTCTAGAATCCTGGGATCTAGAATCTAGAATAGATTGTACTGTACTGTACTGTACTGTACTGTACTGTACTATACTATACTATACTATACTATACTATACTATACTATACTATACTATACTATACTATACTATACTATACTATACTATACTATACTATACTATACCATACTATACTATACTACACTATAAGATACCATACCATATTATACCACACTACACTATACTACACTGTACTATACTACACTATACTATACTTTACGTTGATAACATTGGTAATTTAGTTGTAAAGATCTCTCCTATATTAATATTAATAAATATTAAATATCATATAATGTCATTTTTCATCAATAGACCGTTTGTATTCACAAACATTAGTGTATTTCACTACTTGATTATGAGAAGTAAAGTTTTTATCAGAAAATCATACATAACTTCACATTATGACAAAAAAACATCTCAGAAAAATATTGAACATTAGCCGCGCCCATTAATGGCACTGTATAATGTTGATACGTTTCCAGGGTCAACACTTTTCGCCCACAATGATTCAAATATTTTTGGGAGCCATAAAATTCTGGCCTTTAGGTCAGTATATGACATTGTGCATGAGTATTTCCCTATTGTTTTGCCTAGGGCAAATATTGCCTGATACTTGCTGAGGGGGAAAGAAGAAATATGTTGTAATCAGGTATTTGGCTTTTATTATAGCTGTAGCAGCAATCACTGTAGCAATAAAATGATCTAATGCCAAAAAAAGAAAAATTTGAACTTGCTGTGTCTATGGCTATAGTTGTTTCTTTGGTTTTTTATTCCCATAAGACATAAATCAGATATTAAAGCAGATAGGGTTTTGAAAGTGAGTTTAACCAAACTGATCAAACAGTGAACGGAGCTCATTAATTCACTCAATTGTGCACTCAAATGAAAAAAACTGGAAAAAATTACGAAATGTCTTAAATTTTTGCAACCAAACCCATGAAAATTTTGTCATTTCATAGACACACATCTGTTTTGAAAGGTAAGCCGGCTTGTATAGTGTTTAAAAGTGAGGCAAGCAGTTAGAAGCCTGGTAAATTTTACTGGAATATCATTTAAAATCGCCAAAGAAAAATAAATTTTATTTTAATTAGTATTGATATGCAGTCGAACAATGCGCTTTTACGAAATTTCCACCTACGCGGAATATACTTTAACGTTTAATTAATTGTTCCATTTTTCCAAAAAATTAATGGGTCTCTTTCATGTTTAATTATATGAAACTGCCATACGTATATAGAACACAGAGAGGGGTCATGAAGTGTAGTCACTGGCATTTATTCTCTCCGCTATACTGCGTGCTCGTTCAAGGGTAATTTTCTTAATTACATATAAGCTTACGTTTCCTTATAAATTTAGGTTAAATTTCGTTAAGGTTAAAGAAATTCAAAGTAGAAAAGGGGTTAGTGTTGTGATGCAGAACAGAAAACATTGTCCATTGTCCAAGTTTGTCGTCCCCAATAAAACATCTCGCATGTATAAAAACCAAGTATTGTTTATTTTGCATTACAATAGTGAAGGTAAATTGGCCGTTATTGGATTAATTACCATAATGTCTTACTAGAAAAGTATACACTAAACTTGTTGCTCACTTAGCTACAAACAGGGATACGTTAACGTGGATTTATTTTCCTATATAATCATATTATCCTATTTTACTATATAATCATATTTCCTCATTCATCATCAATAACCATGTACACTAAAAGCCCCTTAAATATTTCTTTAATTAAGAGAATGTCTGATCTTCTATATAGTGCTGTATACAATCGATCTATTTAGAAAACGCGTCCCTGGAACATCAACATTGTACAAATTATGATAAACACAATTCTTCTTTTCATAAAAAATGTGTATTTGTTTATTTTGTTTTAATACACGTCTCATTTGTATGTAAATATTTACTATAATTGTCCGTTACTCAGTGCTCGAAATCAATTACTGTTCCAGTTTGGGTTAAGATTGCTTAATTATCTTAGTTAAACAAATTACAAATGCCGTCCTTCAATCAGTAATCCTCTCTCAGCAGTTTATACAGTTTACGTTCTTAGCTTTTTTTCATTTTCAGTATAATTGTACATGTACCTACCATATGATGATGCTATTAACAATATTTGTGTTAACACTTTGTATTTTTCATTTCGCGATGAAACTATTATATTTATAATTTTAGGCCTGCCAGTTAATTTTACTATGTATATTAGTGTAGAATGCTGCAGCAAATTGTGTTATTTAATTTTTATAAGTGAGGTGAGATAATAAAATGATGATGGTTCATAGCAATTGCGAACAGGTTTCTTACAAAGGGATTAAAATTTTGGAGTTCATCGAGCTACATAGTTCAATAGACCTATGTATAAATACGGTACATGCTCATCAGGCGTGGAACCGATACTGTTAATTATCATGTCATAATGTAATTATGATGAAAAAATTCCCATTCCTTGCGCGTGCAAATATTGTTTGGGTTTTTAATCTGAAGCGTTACTGATGTAAATGATATTTTCGGATTACGAAAAATCTGAACTTGATCAAGTAGAATAAAAGAAAACCCAAAAAGTCACTTAGATTGTGATATGATGATCATGAATATTCAAGATGTCCAGCAGCATTACGCTCCGTAGTACTACTGCAAATAAGTACATTATATAGGCTCATGTGATGGTAAAATTTTAAGTGATAGTCTTATTGTTTCGCCGTTATATTTCAAAACGAAATTCGAAAGTTGCAGTGTTAAGCATCAAAACGAAGTTTAAAATATACTGTGTTTTTATTGCAGGCGAAATTATGAAGACACCTTTAGATACGTTATGTCGAAAAATACAGTTCACAAACGAGGAAGATTACAACACAGATGAATCTACAAGAATACGTAAGTGCAGTGCGTCACTATAATGTCCCAATATTTACATGTAGACTCGTAATGTGAAATCAGAATGTGATTTCAAAATGTGAAATTTTTGGCAATAACTGGTGTCTTCTCGCTGTTAAAAGTAGGAGATGTCATAACTTTTGCAACTAAGAAATTGAAAATCGCTGCACAAGGATTGAGTGGAAAATAGAAAGGAAAAAGGAAATTCCAAAAGAATGAACGGAGGAGGTTAGAGAAAGGGTTAAGAAAGAGAAACGGAGAGCAAATAAGACAATTGCGGGATCTATAAGTCACAGGGTCATCGTATTGTCAGAATCTCTACGTAGTAGTGTAACTATGTACTGTGTCATAATATTAATATTCAAATTTTTGCTCCAAAAGAAGGATGAAAGATCTGTAACAGTCAGTCCATTACACAAACCTTCATATTGTCCGAAATAAAATTAATCCACGTGATTAAGTATATATTTGAAAAAAATGACTAGTTTTAGGTAAAATTGAACCAGTTTAATTGCTAGAATCCATTCATCAAACATCTTCAGTAGCATACTGTACATGTTCATATTATGTATGCTTGTCCTTATAATCTGAAGCAATGAGCAATAATATTGTCATTTGACTGGTTGCTTCCTGTATATAAAATTAGCAGCGTGTAATAGAAGGAAATTTGTCTCTTGTCGTTCTATAGGTCACAACTGTGAAATCATCATGCAATTATTTGCGTTAAAATGATGATAAGTGTTCATTTCAACATGATTCAATACAGGCTTTAATGCGAAAATTGAATAATAATTGATACGTTTATAAATAATAAACTGACAGGTTGACCCCGAAACGCATAGTCAGACCTTGAAACTACGGCTTTGATCCTAAATTAGTACCTGCTGGTTAAATTATTAGTAATTGTTGCTTATCCCAAATGTTGTTTGTATATCACTAGGTGATCAAGATTGCAGCAAGTCTAACATCCTAATACTAACAATAGATTAAAATAAATTCTTTAACTGACTTAATGATTACGATGGCTTTGCAATGTTATAGTTCACATCGTTCAGTAATTATTTACTGTCTCTTTCATACGTAGCCTAATCACTGAGTTGCAGATGATTAGCTGCAAGGCAACACATATAATTACTTTGAATACTTTCTTGTACAAGATTTTCCCCAGACATTTACGATTATACTGCACCTTAACAGCTTACAGGTTCACTAAAAATGTTAAAGTCATGACCTATGAAGAAATGTCGCGTGAAGAGAGAGCACGTTAAAAAATTAACATAAACACAGACCTTGCGCATGATTGTAAAGTCAGGAATGCATGTCGTTTTACTCTTGTGAAAAGCAACTGCCCAAGGCGATTCCACGATAGTGACCAAAAATTAGAGATAAATCTTCCAGTACCGGGATGCAAAAACGTGGCAAAAACATAATGAAAATAATTATTACGCGCAAGAATTCGTCTATAGATTTAGGGTTTCTGCACCATAACAATGCCTATGTTTAGGCACAAAGTAGAAGCAAGAGAACTGTCGAAGAAATATCTCAGTTATATGGCCAGGAATTAAAGATAGCAATCGAGTAACCCAAAAAAAAACGTTTTTTTCGTTTGATACTTTCACTGGTGATTTTGCATTTGTTAGTACTCGGTTCTTGCCTATCGGCGGCGGAAGATCCGAAAATCTTGATGTTATTATTCTACCACAGCTAAAAAGTAAAAATATGTGTTAAAAATGTCGGAGGTGTGCTTGATGCTGGCGCAAGACAATATGACGTTAGTATCAAATGCCAATGTTGTTTAAATTGTTTTCTTACAAGAATTCCCAAAATCGCTTAGTTGGAGAATGCTACAATTATCATACGTTAAATTTTTAATGCTGCAATTATAGTCTTTATATAGATAATGTTCCCGAGTTACACTGTTGATAATTTCATCTTGATTTGTTTTAAAATGTGCAACGAAACAGTTTCCGTTGGCGACCCAAAATTATTTCTGAACAGCGAGGGGGACTCAATAATCACTTGGTTTTTCAACTTGCAGAGGCGTATTTAATCACCAGACTTGGGCAAATTTTGAAAAAATCCAACGTCTTAAAATTAATATCCATTTTATTAATCTTGTCCATGTTGTGAGCCAAACAAATTCTATTTGTGTTCATTTTGCGTAGATAATAGATAATGGACAATTTCTTAGATAATACCTGTTGGTTTCTTTTCAGATTTGCTTCGCTTGACTCTTGGCTTGTTTGCCGCTGGTTTCTTCCTCTTTCTTGTGGCCTTTCTTACCGGAATGGTTGGATGCTTCAAACGCTCTTCTGGCTTCACGTCTTCAACTGGAACTTTGGTTATGTTTGCAGGTAAAAATTTAAATGCAAAGATATTAAAGATTAATACAGGGTAATGATTTGTTGCCAAATAAATCCTTTTAGGGGTCAGATACAATAAAATTCAAATTTATGCCCTCTGTAAAATGGTTTCATTGATTTGTTACCTTAATGTGTTGGGTGTTGGTTTGTAACTATAATGTGAAACTCATTAAAATACATGTTTTATTAGGCAAGTCTTGCCTATTACGTGAACACCTAATAAACACTTATATTGTATTTGTTAAGTGATTTCAAATACTTCATTGCATTGCCTTAGAAAAAGACCGAATCAAGATATTGCGCTTTTATTTTTGCTGCTTTTATTTTTTTTGCACGTTGTTCGTTGCGCTGATTTCTTTAACGCAATTCTGTCAAGAAAAATAGCATTAATAACGGACAGCTTATATAGAATTCATACACACTTAAATGGAAAGCTAACATTTTATCACGCCATATTGGAAAACTGATATTTTATAAGCAACAATTTAATATACGCCTCGTAATCTTAACTGGACCAGATACAGCGCCTTAACAGTTAGGGTACGTGGTAACGGCTCGAGTTATGCCCTGAAATTTCATGAAGCATTGCACTTTTTCTTGTATTTCATGAAGCATTACACTTTTTCTTGTATTTCAATGATGACTGTTCTGTATCTCAGTTATTTTTCCGCATTCTGAATCGTTTCACTTGTATAATTTTCCATTTTATTTGAACAGCATTGTTCTGTGCTGCTGGTATAGCTGTGTTTCACGGTTACGTTTATATGGAAGAACAAGAGCACGTTGATGATGATGAAGAAAATGGAAACCAAATTTTGCGTCCGAGATTTGGATATAAGAAAACATGGAGTCTGGTACGTCCAACTGTTTCAACTTATTTTTTTCTGTGTAACATTAGTAACAAAAGAGTTACGCAAGAAAAACTTTGATGCAAATTATTTGTAAGTAGCTCACAGAGTTATTATTATATTGCTTGTGCTCGGCTACTGAAATTAAACAGTGCCAAGCCTGAAGAATGAAAAACCGCCAGGAAAACTGCTTCTGTACAGTTTATAATGGCACACTGTTTCTGCCCTTTTTACTTGCTGGTGGAGGGTGTTAATCTAAGCGTGGCTGACACCTCTGGCGCGTAAGTGTCTCATTCTAGTCCTGTAACAAATATTAGTATCAGAAATAGGGCCTCCCTTCAAATGCCGAACTGTCAAAGAAATATTATATATAAACGGTGCTTAGGCGGTATGGACAGGGTGCTATTATCTTTCTTCTTCAGAATTTTCGAACATAAAAACGTCAATCTTTTTTTGGTTTATTGGTAAAAGGCGTTAATGTTTTTTGCAACGTTTAAGAAGACATGAAAGATAATTCTGAGCAACTCTCAATGTTTTAATAAAGAGAAATGTGATACAAATTTATGTACCTGTGGACCTGGCGATAATAGTATCTACCACTAGACAAACTAGGCAGTTGCTTAGGGCGTCAAATTTGCTCGCGCGGGGGGATTCTAGAAGTAGTTCTTTAATTTTTAAGTTTGTCATAAATAATGATGTAGTAAGATACGCAATTGCTTAGGTGCACTAATTAAATGAAACGAATCCCCCCGCACTATTTTCATTATAAAAAATATGATTCATCCACGATAACATGGAGCTGTCTTCCTGCAACAAACCTTTCGCTTTACCTGGCTTTCATAGATTTACGACATTTCAGGCAGACACTACTGACGCGTTAACCTATTTTTGTTCATGATTTCTATTGTATGCAAGTATGCTTTGAGCAGTTGAGCAGTTTCTTGCAACAGCATTTATCTAATTCTGGCACATGAAGTTATCAGAAATCGAAGCCTTCAACCTCTAAGAATTATTGAAGGAAACGAGCGTAAAAAAGCTGGTGGACATTCAATTATTTGCACAGCAAAAGATTCGCTAATACCAGAGCTATAACTGTGAAGATCATGAATAAACAACTTCAAATTCAAATTCAATAAACACCAAGCTATACGACACTTAATTAATACCGTATAATAAATATATATATATATAAGCCTAACACTCGGGTACCATTATAGTATAAAAAAATTCAATTTTAAGGGTGTGGACCGTGGAGAAAACGATATCATATCAAACATGTATTGTATAATGCACCACAAGCAGTCACTAAGCCGCATTTCATATAACAGCCCTTGTAACAATGTATATATATATATATGTATATATATATATATATATATATATATATATCCGGACCAAGAAACACTTACCGGACCCACATTAAATTTTATTATTTTCCCATTGTATGTTCGTCGCAACATGTCAGCCAACAGATGTAGACGCATCGTTTTGGGGAGTACTCAAAAGCCCTATTTTCTGCATAACAATACTTCCTTGTGGCCTTTTTAGGTCATGAACATAGGACTTTATCACACAGAGATAAGCCTTGATGAGATTTTTTTATTAATATGACTAGGTCACAGATTAGATTTTGTGTAATAACCTTTGACAAACGCTCGTTTTGATTGTAGTTAAATTTAACTAATAATGGTTTCAATTTCGTTTTAGGAGCTGCGTGAAGCAACCTCTGTACGTTACGGTTGGTCTTACATCCTGGCGTGGGTAGGCGTCGGTCTTTGTTTGATCGCATCCGTCTTCTTTTACGTCGCTTTCTGTGCAATGAAAGGTGCTAAGAAAAAGTCTGAGAAGATTTCCATGGCTCCTACCTACGCCACACCAGTGTACCCTCCTTACGAGAAGAGTCTTCCCCGTCAGCCAGCTTACAGTCAACCCCCCGTTTACTATGACAAAACTGGAATGCCAGTGTATGATAATAGGGGTGCTTATGTTTATAGCAATCGTGCCTACAGCGCCCCTCAGTATGACGCATATTATTATGGCCAACGTAGAAATTAATTTTATATTGCTAATTAAATTTGCTATTGTTGAGCAAATGTGCCAACTGTCAACGTACACTGTTCAAAAATATTATTTAACTGTCGATCACCATGGGCGAACATTTGCAATACATTGAAAAATCATAAAGAAATGTTACCAGTTAAAACAATTTAAAAAAGTTAGAAATCGTTCATATTTTTGCATAATCAACCAAAGTATGTTTTAAGTCTTTAAGATACTTTTGAAATTGTTTATAAATTTGCCTTCGCAGACAGTATGAAAATCTTTTCATTTTATAACTGGCACAGCTAACTTGTAGAAAGTTTTACTAAGGTTATAAGGTAACCTAAAGCGTTGAAATTTTCTTATATAGGCAAAGGGTTAAATTACTGCAAGTACAGCTAATAACAACTAATTAGTGATATGGAAAAAACTTTAATGCTTTGACAACATAAGACAATGGATCAACGTGGAAAAATCTTGTTTTTGTTACTAAGATTTATTAAAACTCAGTGTATATTAAGTTCACCTCATGCTCGGCGATGTTTGGAAATTTTGTAGATCATTAATTGTTAATAGTTTTATTGTTTTCCAAGCATTAACGTTATTTTGAATTGGTTTTTTCGAGTGACTGTTTTACATTTATCTGCCATTTTTCTTCTCTTTGTCCACAATATGTTGCTAAGGCTGCATTTGATTATATTTGTTACGATCTGCCTTGGCTTCGCTAAACTAGTGATAAAATATTCAAGCGTTGATATAAAGTTCGTGTTTCGAGTTTCATAATTAAATCTGACTGGCTGTTATAGTTTTTTACAGGACAGATTAATATACACTGTGCGACTGACAGTGCGAAACTGTGTACATACTTTTTCTCTGTGTACAAATGCATGTGTACCTTTTTTTTAAGAATTAGGTCTACTGACGTAGTACCTATGTTCATTTACTTAAAACAGCTGCGTGCATATGACAGAATTGCATCTTATGATAAATTAATCTAGCCTAATTCAATATGAGTAGTCCTTAAATTAATCTATGTAATTCATATACATTGTGTAACTGTAAGCAAAAGAATTTGTATAATACATGTTGTATATTAATTCTTTTTCTTTTGATGTATTTTTAACAAAATGAGTTACTTACCCACAGAGGGCCATTTCTTGAAACTTTTCAGAACACTGTAATTGTCAGCGACTTGAGTGGCGTTTACCAGACATCCAGAATGCGTATGCGAATGCAGAATAGGTAAAATCAGTTTATATTGTTTTCAATGTGCCCGTTTATCAGACCTGCGTTATGCGTTATGCGTTATTTTTTCTGCAGTTATTTCCTATTGATTTTCTATGCGCTGTTATTCCGCAGTGGATAACGCATAACGCATTCCGGATGTCGCGTAGACGCTACTTTACGTAGATCGGCAGCACGCGAAAACCACGCTTCCTCGCTCTGCCTCACAAACTCTTGCTGGCTGACAGCTGCAATAGTATAAATGTTTACGAACAAACGTATTACAAACTCTAAAAAAATTAAAGATATAAGTGCACATGGTAGCGAGCTCTCACTTATTTCAGAGAATGCGTCTTGTTATGTACTTTGTATGCTACAAGAAGTTGAAACATGAGCAAAAGAAGAATCGATTTCTCTAGGATATGTACATAATATCAAGAATAAAAAAATTCAACCATCTATAATTGTATAATTATATTTTTAATTTTTAATGCAATTAAATTAATTACAGAATCTTGTTATATAATTTAAACATAAAAATTAAACAATAATTAGTTAGAATAAATTCAGTTAGAAACATACTTAGTGGTAAAACAAATCTGAATCTCAATTGTTAAATGATATTTCGATTATACCTGATTAGACGTACAAAAATAAAATAACCTAAAACGACTTATACGTGATCATTCTGAAAGATCGAAGTAGAATCAATACCAACTTGTGCACTTAGGACATAAAGTGCCTGAAGTCAGTCTACGTGAATCGTTAAATAACAATAAGACTCAAATAATCGTCAAATGACAATAAGTCAGAAATTAAACGAGTTGTACAATGACAGAAAATTTCAATTATTGCTGGGATATGAAACAGTTAATAAATACAGTAGCAGAATGAGTGAGCATAATAAGCTTCAGAGATTAAAGGAAACGGCTTCTGACAATTCTTGTGCCAATTAACGTCTTTGTAATTTTATTTTTATTGTTTGCTGGCATACTTAATGCATAAATGTAGTCTTGTGTCTCGAATCGAACCGTGCACACAGCATTTTTGTATTTGCTTGCCAAATAGAGACCCCTAACCTTCATTCCAATACCGTAACAAGTTTCATTTCTCTGTCTTCAAAAGTGAGGAAATTCAGAAAAAATGAGAATAAAATCTAATGAGAACAACGATGCCAAATTGTAAGAAAGAATTCTGAGTGAAATCAGTATATTGCAAGCACTCTTTTATTGAAACTCCTTTGTCAAGTGATTTAATGATATCGCATTCTTCTACGTGCGATATTATTAAACTACAAAGCAGTTTCAATTGTTTCATGAATTAATAATAACATTTGAAGACTACAATGATAACAGTCACAGAAATCTATACAATGTCTTTCAGGTGCTATATAGAATTCTCATATTAATAGTTTCCAACCCATATAAACTGACCCAAGCTTATAGTGTTCTTCGTTCTTGTACAACCCAATACTTTAGATTTGCTTTGGTTGTATGAAATATGACCGCTATGAAATATCCTAGCCGCAGTTGATTTTAACTTCAGCACACAAGTAATCTAAAAAAATAAAATGATTCTTTACAAAACTTTGCAGGCATTTTTAGAAAATCAACGTTATAGTTTTCGTAAATAAGAAGTCTGCCTCGTAATAAAATTATGTGCATATAGCATACTAATGCCGTCCCTGCTTTTTGTAAAGCCCTGTGGGATATAAAACCATAAAATCACATTTTTAACGTAGCTCTTATATGTAAAGGCTAATGCAAACTGGCAGCTTTAAACGTTTGGAATTTTAAAATGTTTGATAGTATCGTAACCACTTTGGTGATGTGTAATACATGTATAACCGATTGAAGAACTATATCTAGAAAATCATAAAATATTTTACAGCTCACACCATAGACAGTAAGTATAAATGTAATATGATATTATAATAATATAATATTGTGCTTACAGTTTATGGTATATTTAAGATATATATATCTACTAATAATTAGAATAAGACTGTGGCTCTAAAGAAACCATGTCCATAAACGATAATATAAAAATAAAATTTGCTTTATTCAGACCTGAAAAAATATAATTACCGACTTTCAATATTTTAGACATGTAAGGTAGCATTCTTTTCTGTAGCCTTTACTAGATGGCAGCACCTGCAAGCCCTTTCGTTGCACCGGCACGAGAGGGGATTATTACAAGGAGTAGACATTGCTGTGTAAATTTAATAACCGAAGTTTTCTACACATTGTTAAACCAGTGGCCCTGTTAATTATCAGGGGACCAATGGGCATGCAGAAACTACTGTTTCCTGAAACACTCAGTTATTATTATAGTGATAATGAGGCAGAAATAGTTTTCTGTGATACTCAGGACTTTTTAGTGCTTATTGCTCCATGGATGCTGCGTAGTTTCCAGCACGTTCCTGTTGGTTCTGTATATGTCGGTATTTCTGCTGGAGTGAAAGTCGGAAAATGCCTGACGGCGAGAAAAGAGGGGAAGGGGGTTGTTCTGGAGAAACAGTTACTAAAACAATTGAAAAGGCTGGCAAAAATATCAGCTATCGGGTATCAAACTGGTTGTTTGATCTGAGGCTCTTGCGGTGTCAGTTGTTCCTACATAGCGCTAGCTGGTGGTTCCAGTAGTGGGCAGAAGTTTCTCTAGCGAACAAGTAGTTCGTTTTAGTGATTAACGATCTGTAGAAGTAATAGCAGTTTAGTATATCTTGTATTATTCGACAATTACTGTAAATGTTGGTCAAAATTAATCTGCTTAAAGTTACAAATAGGGAGTACAAAGTTGCATTATAATAATGAGCATGATATTTATTCAGAAAATTCTTTTATTTATCAGAAACCTGAGGAGAACGCTTCATATCTTCAGTCTGCTTTGGGTAATGTTACTATAAAACAACAATTAAGACAACAATTAATACATCATTATTTCTTGAGCAACTTACCGTAGTTTATCACATGATCACACATCGACATTTTGAATACCTGAATACAATATTTGAAAATTTAAACTGAAGTAATCCTATAAACTACATACCTGAACATCTAATTTTGAACATTCTGTGGAACTAATTTTTACAATGACGGAGTTTTCAAAATTAGCACACTGTGAAAAAATGACACACTGGCGTTCTTATTTCACGTGTGTTTAGCTTATGACAAATTCATGTACGCATCTCCTTATAAAAACGTGTAAAATCTAAGATAATACGTTCAATGTTAGACAAATTTGGTATATTAACAGCTAGATCAATTGTTATAGAGACATAAATTGTCATTATGAATAACTATTATATATATTTACCACACGTGCTCAAATTCCTACATATTTCTTCTTGGTTTTCTTACATAAACTACACTACATAAATGCAAGACAATTATAGGTAAGATTTTGAAAACGTTTATATCATAGTGTAATAACGACCAGGAACTTTTTTTAACTACTAAGATGTGCTAAGCACAGGCAATCCAACTAACACCCATCTTGTAGATGTGAGTGTCGCCCCACGTATTGAAGATAATATCAAAACCATCAGGAGTAACATTTTGCACAAGAACCGTATAACGAGTATTAGCATCTGAGTCGATGTCAGCCACGTCCATTCCTGCTGATACGGTGGGAGATTTGTGGAACGGAGTGGCGAAAGTAACGCTTTGTTTGTCCGGGTAAGGCGATGGTTGGCCATCTGTCCAGAATACTGACTGAACACTGCCAGACTGACCTGTAAAATCAAGCATCGTGTATTTATTTATTTATTTTGATAATTCGTAACATTCAAGTGGTTACGTTTTTTTAGAACTGAGTGATTAGCGTTGCACAATTGCGTTCTAGATATTGTAAATGTTTGTTTGTTTGCTTTCATTTATACAAGCAAGACATATCTGAATCTTTTAAAATGTAGCTTAAAAATGTTAGCTTATTAAATTTAGATCACTAAGTATTGTTTTCCTTATAGATCAAACCCAAGGCTGTTAGAAGCACCAAAGAAAACTGAGCCTTTTAAAACGATCAATCTACATAAAATATTTGTGCACGAATGATTAAAAATTATAATTGACATGTACTTCAAAATGCCATATATATATGTGTAATATATATAAAAGTGGAAGAAAGGGGAATTTGAGAATATATCCCAAAAAAACTTTCCATGCAAAGTTATATTACACTTAACATTACGCTTACCCGTTTGAAAGACGTATGTAATTAGAAAAGAAAATTCTTGATAATTTAAAATGTTTCTGCCAACTATTAAAGCGTCGCTGTATACATCACCATCCTAGTGTACAACACTGGCTCACAAAAGAAAAACACATTATTGATCTTATTGACAGAATAAGGTAAATTATGTTTTTGTTTAGTTAGTGAAGAGAGTGCTACAAATGCTCTCTATTATTTTTTAAAACTTTACTACATTATCTAAACCTTTTTTCAAGCAACTTACCGATGAAATGGCTGCGCCGAACTGCTTAAGTTTAAATTTACAAGTTTTACACAGTGTTACTATTAACTCAAGCTCTATGTGCAAAGAGAATATCAAGGCAAATTTTTAATAATTATCTATGAGGAGCATATCCTTGTCTATTAATTCAAGTAACACAATAACGCACATTGCACATGCCTAATGGAAAGACATATCAAAACTCACTGAATTGTCAATACATTCTAAATTAATAAAGATTGTTTAGGTAAAACATTTCATTTAAATATCAAACATAGCTCTTGAGATTCTGTTGTAAAATATAAAAGCGGCCTGGACACCCGTTTTTTCACTAAAGAAAATGAAAATTTGTACTTACAATCTCTAACCCTGTTGTTGATGGTCACTCTGAGTCGGGAAACAGCGTCGCTTGTCAGCCTCTTTATGGATTCATCGGTATTTCTTAAACTTGCAATGTCGTTTCTGAGTTGTAGTACATCTGCGTTGGCCGCTTGTTGTGACCTAAGACTCTGTATAGCGGAACCTTTCAGTCTATTTATTTCCATCTGTTGATCATTAATCTGTACTTTCATTTCATCAAAATCGGCTCTTAATGTGCTCACCATCTCCTTGGCAAATTCTTCTAGTGTTTTAAGGTTTGCTTCAGCGTTTTTCTGGTTCTCGTCTACTTTTTCGCCTAGCTCGGCTATTTGGTCATATAGTACAGGAATGTTCAGTCTTACTTCATCTAACTCGGCTGTGTAGTTATCAAAACGTTCTCTCCGGAACGCCGCTCCAGCATCCGTTCGCGAGATATCCAGAAGTTCCCGAATGAAAAACCTTTCCAAGTCACTGATCCTACTCTCCGTTTTCAAGAGCTCAGTTGGGAAAGATTCTGCCGCTTTCAAAGATTCTTCAACTGCTGAGACACGAGACTCCATTGTAGAAGCCGCTTCTTTAACGTTGTTTAACAGATCTCTCGTCTCCGGGTTCAATTCTGCTGGAGCACATTCTTTATTGACGCTTTCAAGAGGAACAGTGAAAGAGATTGTGCATTCATCAGCCTCTCCTGATGGCGGGGGTTCTTGAGCTGCAGCTTGCCCTTCATTGGTGTCCTGGGCTATCGCACTAGTTGCAAGCACCAAAACTACAGATACCAGGAGAAAGAACCGTATGACAGTAGCCATGTTGATGCTGTTAGCAACCAAACCGTTAGCATCAAGAGAGTCAGTGAAATGACACTTACTTCTTCAATGCATGGTTACACTTCTTGACCAGGCCTAACAACTAGAGATATGTATGGCGAAAATACCAGTTATTTGACAGCTTCAGAAACAAATAGTTTGTTTATTGGACTCGTTATCGGCAAAACACATTAAATAACTGTTTTCTAAATTATTTAGCTGAAAAAATGGCTTTTGTGCTGCCAGTGCATCTGCAATTTTGAGTGAATTTGCTGGTAATTACCCACTAATTGCCCTTGAAACCTTGGAAATCGACAGTCAAGCTTAAGCTCTAGGGCATTTTAGACGCGGTTGTCAAATCAGAAATTTTGTTGTCAAGGTCGCGAACAAAGTTGTTCTACTATTAAAAGAGAAATATCCTACATGACTTTTTTCCTGCAGTTTGTTGAATTTAAAACATTGCTTTTCCACTTGATTACACAGCTATCTTAAAAACAGGACCTGAAAAATAAATCGATTAAAATGTATGAATAAAGTTTTTTCCTTGAAGCAGTTTTGAAATAACTACATCGTGTTATCCAGATACAATAGTTGCATGAAATGACAACAAAAAAACCCGCAAATTTTCACCTGATCGCAGTATCCTTGATTGCTTAATGCACTGCAGGTATGGATAATAGTTTTTAAGGTATATACATAAAATTACATATTTTTTAGTTATTTGAAGTTTATATAAAATGAAGTACCACAATAGTGAGTGGTAAGCCGACATTTTTTAATTTAATTAGTATTTTTGCCAAAGTTGGCAATTGAAAGCTTGTTGCATTCAGGACTGCAATTTTTCCGGATGCATACCGAAAATAAGGTCACTGGAAAAATTTATTCTGCTTTTTGCGTAGTATTAATAAAGCCAAAAGCTTTGCTTGCATAAATATCGGACATAAATGAAACTCAAAACTATAAATCTTCAAGCATAGTAGATGAACTAAGTAAACTTGAAAAATGTTAAAAATATAAAAATAAGTTATATAACGAATATCCCTTCCAGGAGTTTGCTTCCAGGAGAAAAGCTGGCACATTGTATATCGGATCTACCCAAGTTAGTCTGGTTTAATGCTATAAAGCATTTTAATTGCTATTTGTTGCAATTACAATATGTTCTACGCCCCAAAATTTTCGAACTTCACGCGATGATTTTCTAATTTTGCTTCAAATCTTACGGTGATCATGGGAGTTAAAATTTTCAAATTGCTACTACTGCAAGCTTAGTATTCAATAAAACTGTACGTAGGTGATGCAAAATTTCAGCACAATTTTTTTAGTTTTATCTAGCAAAGCACTTTTCTTGTGCTTTAAGTTTGAGTTTACCCAGGCTAGAACATTACGAGCTAACTAGATTAAACTAACTTTTATGAAATCAACAAACCTCACGTAAACAGATTATATGAAACTTCAGGAATAGCTGTGAGGTAGCGTACTCGGTTCCCATGCGGGAGGTTGAGGATTCAATCCCGCATCCGGGGTACCGCTGTTCTTCACGAAGTGATTATTCGAAGTGATACGGGTAAGAAAAAGTACTATGTCCATAAGCGTGGTGCTTGATATGATATTTCAAAAACTTAAACGTTCGTGTGCCCTTTTACAGGCGGTCCACTCTGCGTAATGGTTAGATGTTGAAGTTTCTCCCCATTTTCAACTCAACTCAACTTTTGGCAGCGCTTCGGCGAAAAATCGTATTGCAATTAATTCTAAGAAGCGCAATTAACTGTATTAACACAACACATATCCTTGAAACTGTGTCTTAGTGCCTTCCTGGGTATGTGTTACAAAAGTTGGGATGCTATATTATAAATAATACTATAGTGATCATTTGGGGCGAGTTTTTGGAACTACAAATTTGAAGCAAGAATGTAATTTACTCCCATTGTTTTAGTAAGCCTGTGTTCGTGTTGATGTAGTTTCCACTTTCTAGGCAAAGTAAATAATCAAAACGGTGCGGTTTTGTAACCAGGTCATATATGCTAATGACCTGTTCTTCATTGCCTTCTATAGCAGCATTACGTCATTGCTTTAAATATCCGTGTCGAATTTGCTGAGTCAATGTGAAATCTCTAGTAAATTTGAAAGACTACAGAAAAAATTCACCTGTTTGTGTCCCGATTTGGTATAGGCCAATTTGCATTACTCCCAACAATGATCAGAAAAACGCTTTGGTAACTAGGTTATAATAAACGTAATTAGTCAGAAAATTATTTAGAATCAATCTAATATGAGCGATCTAACATTGGAAGTGCTGAATTTGGTTGAACACCTGTTAGGGATGAACTTTGGACTGCTTAAAACACTGCGAGATGAGTTGGCCAAGCGGCAGCCTTCTGGAATGTAAGAAGAAAGCTAAAATCTTGGTTTAAATCCAGGTTGCATCTCAATTTGTTCACATTAACTGTCTTTCATTTCAAGTTTGGTACTATAATTATTTGTGCTTTGTAATGTCACTAATGCCATGTACCACAAAGGACACAGGTATTATATACAGAATGCTGTAAATACAATGCTATCTATTAAAAACCACGAGTTGTTAGAAAATTAGAGCAGTCCTCCTAAAATGTATTCCAATATAAAACCTATATTAGTTTGTTTGCATTTGATCTGCGGATTTGCAGATTTAATTTTGCGTGTTCTTAAGCGCTAGCGACGCAATAGTACTTAAAGTTTTTAATATGTTGTATAATTATGTCATTTTAAAATTTTAATGATGTTATGCACTCGTACAACATGTTGGTGGCGACAATCATTATCACCTTTGTTTCGCTATTCGTGACTAATTCAACAAAATTAAAAAAGCAATTTCTTGTGGCCAAAGCAGACATATAATATAAAATTTACATCAATAATTTAATCTCAACACACTTCAAAATTTGCAGCCGTCACTCTTCCAGGAAGCCAGAATGTCAATGAAAAGGATTTTTCACATTAAATGTTATTATTTCTTTCAAATGTTGCCCATGACAAACCTCTTGACCCACTTATCCTCAGCTTGATATTTACCTGCTCCATTCTCGCACCACTTTCACGAACCGGAAGTTTCGTTATGATGTCTGCACGAGTTTCTTAAGTTGCATCCGGTTTCTCGGTAAAGGGCGGAACCAAAATGTGTGATCAGCAAACAAGGGTATTTAATGCCATCTGTAGATAAAGCAACATTTGACTGAATAAAACGAAGAACATCTCCATAGTACCATAACAGTGCATACAAGGTGTTATACAATTATCCCATTATACGACCATTGATTATTCTGCCGTTGGCAAAAAACAAACCTGTATCAAGGTTTGTGCATTTGAACAATGGCACACCCTCTATATCGCCTCACCTCTGTACCAAAACAATTATGTTTCTTGAGCCCTTGTCGAACTGGTGAAGCGTTTAACAAGGAACAAGCAGCAAAGTGTACTGCAAATGAAACGAAAACACCAGTATTAATTTCTGCTTATGAAGTGTCGTGTCTAAGAAGAAATAGTATTTTAAGGTTGGTGCATTTTAATTTTGACTTAGTCCTTATTTTTAAGATTATGAAGTATTGTAATGCAAATCTATACCTAAACTTGTAGTAATTAGTAGTTTTCCAGTTGTATTAAATAGGAGCTGTTGAAAAGTTAATCGTAGCTCTCCGTATCTCAGTGTTGAATTAAAAATTATCTGGGTTGCTCAATAGATTGGATTGGGTAAGAAAAATAAATCCGTTGCTAAAGTAAGAAGTTTTATAATTTAAGTAGCAAAAGAAGCACTAAAAGGGCACAACAGCACTGAAAATTGCTGAAAAACTTTACTTGTAATACGACGTTGTAATAATACAATATTACTTTATTGTACAGTGTGCTATGTCAGAAATTTGGGGCTAGCTCGATTTTTGTGCTAGTTAAGTCAATTCGGGGTGCTAAATTTAAAAATGATAGACACAATTTTTCGTGTATATCTTCGGCCTCCATTTTGAATTTCAAAATGGGCGCCATTTAAAAATTAAGCTAGTTGCTGAGTTCCTCATAGAATTTTGAGCTAGATTCATTTTTTTACAAAAAAATCAAGAGTGAGGTAGAATAGATATGCGTTAAATACTTTTTAAAAAGTGGGCGTGGCTAAGTCACGTGACAGGGGCTAGGATGTTTAAATATCTGCAAATGTCTTTTTCGTTTAATTTCTACTTACAGTGCTTTACTAGGATCTCATGTTTTTGCGTTTATTGCGAGCTGGATAAATGTAGATGACCATTAGGTATTTTTCACATAATGGGGGCAGGTCACGTGACCTATGCGAAACTGTTAAAGTATGTCCATGTTAATAACTGAGAATGTGCAGCAGCTCGAATCATGGAAACTTGTTTTGCAGCTCAAGGACTGATTTACCTTGTAGTGACCTTGAACAAAAGTATAAAGGTCGCTGGACAGTGGTCAGTTTGTGCTATAATATGTAATAATTCAAAAATTACAATACCAAGTGCTCACACAGCAGTATGTAAATTTTGTTGTCCTTCGATTAAACCCCATATATTCCAGTAAGATTTTTGAACCAAAACTGAGTTTATTAGCTTCTGTTTTGACTAGCCACAATTTTTGCGTGTTGATTTCAAATGTTAGGTGACAAATTTTTTCACGTGCAATTTTTACTTTTCAAAATGTCTAACATTTTCAGTTTCCTTTTACTATTAAAATAATACATTTTGCAAACGAACTTTTTAAAAGAACTTTTGGACAAATTTGATTGTAGCTTGATTGTAAAAATATCATTTTAAATAATTTCACCAGTGGCGCCCAGGTTTAAACAATAAAAAAATACCTGGTGCTTATTCAGTTTCTTGAAATTCTTCACAAGATGCGTCGTAATCCAACATGTTATCACTGTCACTGCATCTGCGAAGTTTAGTGCATGGTAAGTTGTTTTTCCAGCAAGAATAGTTGTTAACACATTTTATCCTCCCATCCATTATCAACAAGTGGTGGTATAAGTGGCCGTACTTGTTTGTACCTCTTGTTGATTAGAGATATGAGATTAGCTCTCATTATGTGTGGTATCAGCGCTCTAGTAGAAGGCAACTTTTCAGCCTCAAGCTTTGCATTTAAACAGCTCCAATCTCAGTTCCTTAACAGTACTGCAGTTGCAGTTTCTGGTATTTTCAAAGCTTTGTTGCTTTGCACAAGAGAGGGTTACCTTTATAGTGTTTTAGCATGCTCTCTTTAAAAGAGCTTGAATTGCGTGCGGAGTATGCGCGTTGCCGAGGAGTCCTTAACTAATAATGCTCTTCGGTTACCGCGTTCGTTTTTTCATGTAAAAATTTGCCACAGAATTCTTATATTAGACTGATCAGCTCAGAGGCAATCAAGAAAAATCTGTCAAGTGACTCTTCATTTTGTGTGATTCCAGCACCCCCCCCTTCAATTGTACCGGTGACTGATCTACAAAGAGGTTGGTAAATGGAACGCCAGATTTATTTACCATAAAATCATCACACTTTAGGGCAATCCAAGTTTCTTGATCAGAGCATTTAACTGTTGCATTTGAGCAAGATAGACAGGCACTAGTCGAGCATATTTATAAAGATCAATAGCAAAGTAGTACTTGTTCCCTCAACTGCACCAAGATGAAGTTCACACTCTCCTTGCCCACTTGCATGGATTCTGCTTATTTCATATGAAATTAGTACTCACCAAATTTGTCCAAAAGTTATTTTAAAAGGTTAGTTTACAGAATGTATTACTGTAATAGTAAAAGGAGACTGGAAATGTCAGTCATTTTGATACTGTAACTAAAGTGGCGGCTAGAGCTGCACGCGAAAAAATGTCACCTAACACTTTGGAAATCAGCACGCAAAAATTGTGGCTAGCCGAAACAGAAAGCTAATAAGTTTTGGCTCAAAAATCTGACAGGAATATATAGGGTTTAACCCAACGGCAACAAAAATTGCACTGTTGTGTGAGTATTTGATACTGTAATTTTTGAATTATTAGATATTATAGCCCAAACTGACCAATGTCCACTGAGCTTGATACTTTTGCTCAAGATCAATGCAAGGTACATCAGTCCTTGAGCTATTCCATGTTCCTGCAAAACAAGTTTCCACGATTCGAGTTGCTGTACAAGCTCAGTTATTAACATAAACATATTCTCAGCAAACATATAAAAACATATAAACAATATAAACATATACTCCGTTATAATCATATTTTTACATTTTGGCATAGTCACATGACCTGCCACCACTTTTTGAAAAATACCTTATGGTCATCTACACCTGCGCAGCTGCCCATAAATGCAAGAATGTGAGATCCTAGCAAAATACTGTAAGTAGAAATTGAGCGACAAAGACATTTGCACATATTTAGACATCTTAGCACCTGTCACGTGACTTAACTACGCCCACTTTTCTGAAAGTATTTAACACACATCTAGCTTACCTCACACTTGAATAAAGAAATTAAACTTAACTCAAAATCCCATGAGAAACTCACTAACTAGCTTAATTTTAAATTTTACTGGCGACCACTAATGGTACTTATCAGTTTTGAATTCAGCACCTCCAAATTGACTTAACTAGCCACAAAAATCAATTTTGGCACAAAAATCGAGCTAGAATACACAAGGGAATGTACTATTAGAATCATCGGCGGAAGAATACATTATGGCACAGTTTTTGCGGTGACGCGGTGTTGCAGCTGACAGCGATAAGCAGCGATGTCATTATAGGCACAATAGTTTCCATCTTTCTTTTCTAACGATCCCTACTGAATGTAATATTTGATGAATTTTATAAAATTTTGTAGACATTGAATGCTATTAAATCTCCGTCCTTTTAAACTGCTTAAATAAGAAAGTCGGTATCCATAACATAAAAAAAACAATACCGACAATACAGGAATACTAATACCAGCCTACAAAAAAAACAGATGAAAGTCATCTACATGATTATAGACACTGTGGTGCCAAACAATTATATATTAATGCATAACAAAATGTTTACAAAATCATGATTCTATACAGCTAAAACGTTGAGTTCACAATGTACCCCTAATGGGCCCGCAGAGCTCTCAAATTAATATTTTTGAAGATACTCTTGAAAGGTGGCCTGATGCTGCGAAATAGAGAACCTGTATACACTCGCAAAATATAAAATACATATGTACTCTGCAACATCTGCGTTCTATGCTAAGTCTTGTATGCTGGTACTTTAAATAAAATCTGTTTTTCTGTCTACTGTCACATTCTAGGTGTTCCTGCAAATTGTGGTGTGACAACATTTGCATTGAAATTGATGCTAAATTTGCTCTATAGATCTGATGAGATATATACTGGAATGTATAACTAATTTATGCTAAATCAAAATATTGACAGTATATTTATAAAAAACTACGCTAAAACATAAATCAAGTAAAACTATTAAAACGGGATTTTGTTTAAATTTTTTAGGTAAAATTACAATGAAGCTTTCTTGGCTACTATTACTGTACGTTGCATTAATAGGGCTTTCATTAGTCTTATCGCAAGGCAACAACAATAACAACGGAAAGAAAAACAAAAACAAATCAAATGGTAGAGGTAGCGGTAGCGGTAACCGCCAAACGGACGAAGATCAAGCCAGTGGAAACGGCAACAAGAGAGACAAAACTGGTAAAGATAAACAGAAGGGAAGACGACGTAGAACCGAAGATGATCTCCCCTTCAAAAGGCAAAAGAAACCGAAAAAGGCCAAGAAGGACGTTGTTCTTCAAGAAGTACCAGAGGAGTATGCAGAATTTGCTGTGAGATATGGAGGTACGTTTGAATTTCCTCTGGGCTACTCGTTTATTTCTTAGTAACTGCAATGTTATGTATAATATGGTCACAGCTGTTGTTGTAACTCACCTAATAGTTTATTTCCATTTGAGAAAAGGGCTCTGTTTAAGAAATGTTAGGCATTTTTAAAGAAAATAAAATTTGGCAAACCGTTAATTTGTTTGGTCACTTTTGATATACTGATTTCGAATATTTTGTTTTACAAGCTTGATTTTGATTTTCAAAAATCAAAAACCAAAAGAAAATATTTCAAAATTCATTATATAAAATAATACAAGGGAAGTCTTGAGAAGTCTTAAGTATTATGCTTTTTCAGCTATATTTTGTTTCTTTTGGTTAATAAAAGAAAAACAAAATGGCCACCATCAAAACGTAAATTATTTTTAAATTTTGTTGAGAAATTTATATAAAACAATACAAAGGCATTTTTAAGTGCTATATCTGAATTAAAATATTTTACTTGCCGAAAAATCTTTGGATTTTGATTATCAAAAACGAAAACAAAATATCTGCCGTCAAGGACTATGGCATTCAAGAATACTGCAAAAATGGCCAAAAACCTTAAAACTTGTTTTTAACATTCCGAGTTCAAACCATTTGTTTACCACACAAAATTGCTTATTAACCAGCACAAGCTAAAAATACAAAATAGTCGCTATGAAAAGCGTACGTAAGCAAATAAAATATTCAAACGCAAACTGACTGATACTTTTATTGTTTTGCTGAAGAATGCTGCCAAGTGCTTTTTACCTCAACGTTGCTGTTTTTCATTTGGTGATTAGCTAACGTTGTTTCGGCGTAACTTAAAAACTACTAAAACTGTGAACATATAGCTTTAACAGCCAAGCTAATGTACTATAATATCACGCTATAAGACTTCACTTTTGTAGGGCACTTACTTCTAATAATAATGTACTCGAAACTCTGTCACATTTTTCTGCGCTACCGAATACATTACAGGTACAACGTTACCATTTATATCATTCACAATCAATTTTGGCTCAGTAAAGTCCGATCAACTAAATCAAACACCATACGACAATCTATACAAGTGCGTATAAAACCCTTCTGTATAACACAATTATAAGTCTAATGATGACCCGTACGAAATCCAGGGTAACAGCCCTGATTACACCCCTCCAGTTTAGCCTAGCCGCCTATTTTATAACCTTGAGCATAAAGTAGCCTAGTCCAAAGCATATCTCCCTAAGCCAGATTAAACCCCTATCAAAATCAATAATAATAAAACTGTATTTAATGGGGTATATTCTAGCCTAGCCCATTTTATATCCAGGGTATAAACTGGCTTAGCCCAAACTATACCCCTGGTATAAAAACAGCCCAGATTACGCTTCCTCCGGAAAATATCCGGGTATAGTTTAGCCTAGCCTAGCCTAGAATTTAGCCCGGAGTGTAATTTGGCCTAGCCTACTTTATACCTTTGGGCATGTGACGTTGTAGTGTATAGAAAATGTTGACAGTCCAACAAATGGTTGATATTATGTACCCAGCAAGTTTTCAATTCCACTTCAGAACATGTATTGTACTACACAAATCTTTCTGAGTTTTTCAGTGTTGTTTTAAATATTCTATAAATGTTCAATTGTTTCTACTGACCAAATTAAATGGATTACCTGGATTAAATGGATTAACTTAGAAGAAATTTAGGCCGCTTTGAAGTTGCAGATATTATTAATATAGACAGTTACCATGACTGCCTGTAATACTGTGCAACATCCACTTCTGATACAGAAAGCTAAACACAATTGTATGATTATTATGAAACATGGAAAATCACTTTTGTGACTATCAATGAATGTACATTAATGTTAATATTCATGTAGATAAGCTTTTGGTTGTTTGGTGCTGAATAAAACAAGTATTTTATTAATATAGATGTTAAATTATTTTGTACTTGCACTTCTGGAATTACATTTGATAAACTATGTGGCATCATGGGCAATACCGCTTTAATAGCAAAAATGATAAAAATAATTAAAGTAAGATAATAATAATAAAATAAGTAAAAAATTATAAGCTTTTTGATTTTGAAAAGGAGGGTATATTCTGGACTAGGGGGTATTCGTTTTTCCATAGTCTATGCCTGATGCTTTTCCGTTTTTACAATTAAACTTGTAACTTTTAACTGCTTTTTACTTTCATCAGTTAATAAGTGCCAGTATAGTTTAGGACACAAATTTCGCACAGTCTTTTAATTTTTGTTTCGATTATTCTTTTTTGATGTAGCAGTTTTTTATGTTCTTTAGATTTTTTCAACGTTAAAATATTTGTTTCACACTTTTTCTTTTTTAACTTGTTTTTGCAACATAAATAATTTGATATTGCCTTTTCAAATTCAAACCAAAGCTGTATTAAATCCTTTTCTTTCTCATTTCCTTGCTGCTTTTTAGTGGGATTTAAATACTTTATTCAACCCACTTTAAGAACTTGTCGTAAGCATTTGTTTTACTCATTTGTTTAGTTAATTTGCTTATTTTATGTTTATATTATAAGAAGCTAAATCGTCAATTTCTTTTCCTAAATTAAATTAACAATGACATCAAAATTAAATGCTTCTTAAAAATTATTACATAGTTCATATTTTCAGGCAGATTTTACCACTTTATTTTCAGCATAAAGGTCTGACAGAGAACTCTGCCTCTGCAACTGAGTTTTTACTAAAGAATTCCTTAATTTAAGTTACAGCCAACAACATTTAGAGTTACACTTACAGAACATTATACTTGTCCAAAACACTTTCGTTAAAGTCAGACAAATGTGAAAAAGGCTTGGCGACGCGATAACACAATCAATAGTACTTTGACCTTCTTCAGCTAGTGAGGTAAACCATGTAAAATCACCCGTTTTTGCATCGCTATACCAATCCTGCCATTAACAATTTTCAGGTCACTTACTTTGCGAAAATCCAGCATCAAATGTTCATTATTATTCACTTTCTGTCTCCCATTATGTCTTTTCAGTGGTATAACCATTATTCTCCAAACCATGTGGTCCATGTTTGGTTAATTAATGTGGTCCATTGTCAAATCAAATAATAGTTTTTAATGTAATCTTGTAAAATTGCAAATTGTAACTTATTATACAAACCACAAACATTTAAACCAAAATACCAAATACATTTAATTTTCTACAATAACGTCCTTGAGTAAAGGTGAATCTTAATTTTTAAATTGCTTGTGAGATTTTTTTATTTGTGGCTTTATGCTACAGGATCCCTGTCATGTTTCGCCCTACATTTAATATGTCTCACATTATGCTTATGCAACATTAAGCCCTATTCACACTGCATGTTTAATTAATTGATATGTATGATATTTAGCTACTGACAGTGATGGTTATGATTAAATTGTTTGATTAATTATTTTAATGTCTGCCATTTGATCTTTCTTTTTCTTCAGATCCATTAGTGTATAGAGTGCGAATAGGCCATAGTCACCCGTACTTTTAACATCCGCCTTAGGCCGATCTGCATCCATACATTTAGTGACTATGATACTAGATCCCTTCTGGTATGAGATGTAAAACTAACGCAGCATGCCCCTCTTTGATTCCCCTATAGGAAATACAAGATCATTGTCGTCACAATCCCCTATCACATAATTTCGTTCGTTTGGAAATTATGCAATGAAGCTTCATTTAAAACACCGGCGTTTTAATTTCAAATTAAAAACTGTTCTTCGTCTTTAGATAATTTTGGCAACATTGCACTTATTACTGCTGCGACACATCTGCGATTATTACGGCCGCAATTGCGGCCAAAACAGTTTTGACGTAAAAGATAGCAGGGCCATGTAGATTGTAGGTCACTATTTATTTCAAATCTAACTATATGAAACAGAAATGCCACCGATCTCTAAAAGTTAGTTTTCATGTTTCCGATGTACTGTTTTGCCTATCGCACATTCTATGTCCGGCAGTCTGAAAATGTTATCAAACCTTTTCGCTGAGTCGACTGATGCTGAGGTACATTGCCAATTACTTTCACTCCATAGCAAATTGAAAAAACCAACAGATTATTTTCTGTGTTGTAGCTGGGAAGATAAAAGGACGTAACCAGTTAAAATCTAGATCAGAATATGACAAGAACAAAAATCTTGTGAAGAGACTCCGAAAGAAGTGGGAAAGAGGCGAGATAACTTACCCACCAAACTTACCATTTGAACCCTTCAAGGTTAGTATGTGCTAGTTTGTTGTTGCAATCGTGTTCTGAGATTTGTGAAATTAAAGAGACTTAGAAAATACTATATATAGGATAAATTTTAATAATGGCAATATGCCTCGCTTTCCAAACGATTAAATAAGCAACTCAAGACGCTCATAGACGAGTACTGGTATAGAGTAGCAAAGCTCTCTTATTTCTGCAATTTTAACGTATTTGTGTGCATTTCTAATAACAGAATTTTTGAAATACTAACAGTGCCGAGAAAACCTTGTCGAATATTCATATCTAGAAAACAAAAATTTCGTCCCTGCATTTGTAGGGTAAAATTGTGTGAAAGCAGTGTCCGGGACAATCCATTGCTTCAGCAATGCATGCACCAAAACCTTTCATTGGCAAAAATGACAGTTAACAACATTTTGCTCAGCATTGCTCTACAAGAATGAACACAACTGGGTTTACCGTTCAGATTTATTACATGAATGATCTTGATTACTCTGTCACTACTACCCAGTTACGTCTACTACTCACGTTTCCTTAGTACTTGGACGAACTAAAATTATATTGTAGGTGGTAAAATAACCACTATTCTATTTCTTTATTTTTAATTTCAAAACTAAATGGAAATATATATATATATATATATATATATATATAGAATCATTTATATCTGATAAAGGATTATAATTTCCACTTTTTTACTTTAGGACCGGAGTGAATTCGCAAAGACAAGACTTGGTCTAAAAAAGCCAAAAAGGCCCAAAAATCCCAAAATTGCAGAAAAATTTGGAAATCTTATTCCAGAAGAGTTTGATAATCGGTTTTTCAGAACGCCCGTTCTTCGTAATGACACTTATGAAAGCGAAGGCAGTACAAGACGAAGGAAAAGAGCTGCCGCTGGTCTTCCTCCTTGCGTCAAGGAAGGCGGGACTTACCCTTATTGCTACTATTGGGATATACTTGGTTGCATGTCGCCAGTTTATGATCAGGTAACATCTTTTAAAACAATGGTAGATTGTTATTTTTTGCTGCTATTTATGCGTTTTAAAATCTGTTTCCCGACGACCACTTGCAATTTGCTTGTTAATTACTGACTTTTTTGAAATTAGCCTAAATTTCATACGAGTAATGAGAGTGAGTCAACAAAAAAATTGCAAAAGCCGTAAAACACGGAAAATTGCAGAAATTGGGCTCTAAACTTTAACTAACTTAGAATATTCAATTTTGATAGAGATTTTGATAGGATAGTCGATAATAATTTTTTACCCCAGAAAAACTCTATCGGGTATCTAAACTTTGGCACTTACAGCTAAATCTGTCCAGAATCACAGATTTTTGTAAGTGCTCAATCACCTTTGGTGTGTGGACTAATATGAAGATCAATTACAACTCAAAAACTATAATAAACTGGTCATCCAAGCTTAGATAACTGATATCATGAATCAGTCACTCAGTCAGTGACCCCAAAGAGAAAAATGTAGAAAAATCCTAAGGACAACCTTAAAGGAACTGATTTGAAACACTTTAAAGGAATGACCGGAAGAGAGACAGTTGACCTCGTGGTGTCATGACATCTTGCTTCTTAAACACCCTCTTAAAGTCACGTGCTTCTTTCACTTCCAACTAATGGCAGCTGTCTCGTTGACATCTGTTCCCCGTCTGGCAGTATAATTTACATATAAAGTCTGTTTGCCCTTCCTTACAATTTTTCAATTTTAGAACCTTTGCACTGATAAAATGTGAAGTCTCAATTTTCAAACAGCTCCATTATTACCATTAAAAAGGAAAATATCTGGGTCATATTATATCGGAAGACAATAGGGATGATTCAGAATTATTGCGACAATGTTCAATTTGCTATGACAGAACCAATACATTACTCATAGAATTTACTTACTGTTGAGTTAGCGCCAAGAGATAATTGTTTGATCCTTACTGCACTACCTTTTTACTGTATGTCCAGGAGACATTCTTATTTTTACAATCTTAGGAAACTCAAGGTTGCGTTTGATGTATCAGCACGGTAGCTTTTTCATATGATGCGAGTGCCAGATATATTTCTACTAGACTTAATCTTGTTTATTTTGATGTGATCCACAGTTTATATATTAGGCTGAATAAGTTTGAAAATTTTATATGCAAGAGCATCTTAAACAGTGATGTAAACTTTACTTCTGAGATTAGACGTCAGTGGCGTAGTTTATTATATCTTTAATTGTTATTTATGGTATTGTTGTCAGCTATAATTTATTGTATTTTTTGTACTAATTTGTGATATGTATATGAACTTTGTAACGCTTGAATGAAATATTAAATCAAATCAAATCATTAAATGTTATAAAGGTTATTTCAGTCTGCTACTAAACTATACTGCACATTCTGAGTGTGAATGCAAAAAAGATAATTATTACCACTGTTTTATTTCTACAGGGTGATTGCGGTAGCTGCTATGCGTTTGCCACTGTGAGTATTACAACATTTTGTTGTTTATATTTCAATAATTCTGTGCATCTTTTTCGTTAATAACAGCATTCCCTAAAGTACCACCGTTAATGCATTTTGCGTGCAGGTCCAGTTACATGAATTGCAGTAATATTTTGTAAAATTAACATCAACATTAACATCAATTCACAGATAATAAAAATAATCAAATGTGCATAAACTGACACTGTTTCAATCCCAACCTCCCTTTATCCTCTTTATCCCATATCTGTCCATTTCTTTCTCTCTCTCTCTCTCTCTCTCTCTCTCTCTCTCTCTCTCTCTCTCTCTCTCTCTCTCTCTCTCTCTCTCTCTCTCTCGCATTTCAGAATATCCAGACATGAAGCATCCTCTACACTCATATTGAAATGCAAATGCGTAAAACAATATCTCAAATTTAATCATCCGTTTTCCTTCTACGCTCAGATGGAAGCGCTTGAAACAATGACATGTACAAAAACCGGAGTATCAGAATATGTTAGTACTCAGCATGTAGTGGATTGCAGCGTCTATACTAATGGATGTGGAGGTGGATTACCTTACAATGTATTCTGGTGGATGTTCTATGTTGGCAAGCAGGCACCTCAGTCTGAATACCAATACATCGTAAGCAGTGATTTTTCATTTTATTCAAATTCTCTGTATGTGTGTTGCAATAAGATGTAACATTTATTAAAGTTATACAGTATATTATTCAATATACAGGGTGTCTCAAAAGTCACTAAACACATTGGAGTTTCTCCATCTGGTGGATTGGCCTTAGCCGTCGAGGCCGTCTCGGGTGGAAAACTGCGATCTCACATTATTCTGTTATATACATGTATATACACATTCTATTACATTACATGTTATTATAAACATATACTATATACATGTATATTTGTATATAAGATAGATATAACATCGTATCGACATATTATTGATATAACACAGATAATTTAGATTAATTAGATATTATTGTGCAATCATTTAAATTCAAATGCTGATGTTGCAAATAAATGTTTCATTTCTTAACTGAATTAGTCTTGACCAAAAAAAAGTTATAGACTTCAATTACTGGTCAAGGTACTCACTATATTCGACAGTGTGGACTAAAAATATGGCTCAGCCAGTAAATGTGAAATTTGTTTTAGTATAATGGTTGACAGGCTTAGCTTTATCTTTAGATTTGGGTTTTTAGAAAATGTGAGCAATACTGCCATCTTGAATTCATGAAAACAAACTTGAAAATAATGTTATTTAGCTAGCTTCAATTCGAAATAGCTGATAGAAAATCGTCAGTTGATGCGGAGTTCGCTCCAGTATATTCTTTTAAAGTTCCGTGCTAATTTGTTGAAAGTGAGGCTAATTGTCGCTACCTTCAATTCATAAAAGCAGATCGAAAATCGGACTCTGTCAGTCAATGTAGAATTCGCTCTAGTATCGTACTGTAACGTTTCGTGACATTCTGTTTCGAATTCATGGGACTTAAGGAAGGCTTTTTTCGAAAATGATATTATTACTTCAATCATCTTGAATTTGTAATGGTGGACGGAAAATCCAACTTCGTCTATCGGTGCAGCATTCGCTCTAGTATATGCCTGTTTAGTTATATGGTGATCCATTATGAATTTTAAAGGGTCATCCCTCAAGAAGGAAAAGGACAACAGCAATTACAACAAGTAATCATTTGTGTTGAAGATCTCGACTAAAACTTATTATTAACAGAAGCAAACATGTAGAAGTCTACCAGCGCAATAGCTGTTTTGAGGTTTTCATCAAATTACAGTTTGACTAAAAGAATTCTCAAAAGTATTGTTTAAATATTTTGCCTGCATAAGAAATGTAAAATGTAAACTGTAGAGTAACTTTTGAGAAGCTCTGTGTATGACAAGGGGGAAGAGTAAAGTATACATCGCACACTTGCTCACATTGTATTTCAATTGTTAAGTGCAATTCTCACATTCAATCAAATCAGTAACTAGTAGTATCTATAGACAAGGGAAGAAGAGACGATGAGTTGTATTAAAATGGTAAAGCTGGCCCGAGATCACACCTTAATAGTATACAATCAGTCAGCGCCACCAATCTGATACTAATGATATGCACGCAAGAGTTAGGAGTTGACTTATAAGGCACTATCTTTCAGCAGGGCATCCAAAACAGACAATCCAAAATGGACGCAGACGCGCACGCATGCACACATACACACGCAATCACGCGCACCATAAATCCATGATATGCACATAGGCTAACACAAAACGCACCCACACGCAGACTGACACGCCACTTTATTCCAACGGTAACTGTAATAAGTATAAAATATCAGATTCTGTTAACTTTTTTCTCAGGCAGCTGCACAAACCTGTAAAGAAAATGACGCAGCAATTGGTTTCTTCACAACGCAAATCGTCAATCCATATTCCTGGTACTATCGTGGTGAAAGGTAAGTACAATGTACTGGTTAGTTAATTCATATTAGCTTACCGAGACACCAAAAACTTTCCGATTAAACAGATTTTTCTAATGTATATGAAATTAAGAAAAAAAAATCGTGGCAAGACTATTTCGTTCGCTAACAATTCAACTGGAGTTAGTATAAGCGTCATTTTCGGTTTTACGTTGAACAAGTGTTAAATAATGATAGTAGTGGCAAAGGTCTTGACGTTGATCTTTGCAACATTATCGAGAATAATTGTCTGTAAGAGCCGAATATCGTCTAAGATGATTATTACAACAAAATTAGGGAAATTGACTCACCTGTTTGTGGAAGTGCATATTTTTGGACTTCATACGTGAAACTCCTAAATTTTTTGTTTTAGTTCACTGGGAATCCAATATATTGATCAACTCTTGAAAACTGGACCAGTTATTGTAGGCATCTGGGCAAACAACTATAAGTTCTTATCCTACACTATTGGTAAGTTAGTCAATTTTCACACAATACTGTCCAATATCATCACTATGATGAAGCAAGATGGACCATTGAATCTTTGCGAAAAATTGTAAAAGAAAAATTTTGCTCATTTTTATTTCGTGCCGGTTAAACTTGCTAACACAAGCTTTCAAGCTTTTAGTTAATGAAATGACTTTTAAGATTGCTTTTAATTTTGACGAAAAGCACATCAGCAGAAACTTAATTGAAAACATCATTTTTTGTCGTTGCTCACAGCTTTCAGTTAACAGCTGTAAAGATTCTCCGAACCTTTACGTTTTGATGTAAAATACAAATTAGGTTCATTTTTCGAGTTAAAGTGTGTGGAGTATATGGAGTGTTTACCTCAAAACTTACCATTATCTGAATAAAATCAATGCTCAATATCTGTATCCAGCATGCTGACAAGCATAACACGATTGTTAACTCCAGTAGAACAAAGTGTATTATATTTATTAACAACCAGACTTTAATTAACTTACCTAGAATTATAATTAATGGTACAGCGTTAAATTGAACAGATGAGGTGGGTCATCTGGTTTCAAACTAACATCAAAGCTTAATCAAATCGCTCTAATATGGAGAAAAGATTTTATTTCATCTGTTAATACTACATTGTGCTTCTTTAAGTCGGCAACTGATAAACAAGTAATGTTTAAATTGTTTCGTGCTTACTGTTGCTCCTTCTATGGATATTCAATTAATCATTTATCAAAGAACTGTATGCCGACGCTATTTAGAAATATAGAAATATAGAAAAGCACTGTGACGAAAATCTTGAACTTGCTTAGAAATTCTCATTCCAGCATGACATTGTGTGTTGCTGATGCATATCCTCTAAATATACTTTTCTTTTAAAGCTCTATTATAACATAAATATATTTGTTAATCCAGTTCTCTAATCATTGGCTGTGTTAAATAACAATACTAGTATAAGCATTCTAGGCACAAACGTATTAGGGCACACATGAACTACTATACTTATGTGTATATTGACTTATGGATATATGGATATATATATATATATATATATATATATATATATATATATGGATCTATTGACGTAATAGCATACATTCCATTCTGTATTCTGGACTTTGCATAATGAATATGTAATTGAAAGTTTGACTGTTAATGATATTAATGAAATGTATGTACCAATGTAACATGGTGATGTACGTACTAAAGTATAACGTGTAATGCAACATTATGAGTGAATAAAAATAACATATATATATATATATATGGGCCTATTACGTGCTATGTAGATTCAGGCATACTAGAAGATTGTACACCAGATCCAGATGAGGAAGGTTTTACTCCCGCGGGAACATCGGATACCGGCTTAGAACCACCAAGCGATGGTTCTGCTGACCTGCCATTCATTGATCATGCTGTAGTTGTCATTGGTGATGGCATATTTGAAGGCACAGAATTCTACATAATTCAGAATAGGTGATTAGAAAAATTGATTTAAATTTGTGTTGTTACTGATGGCTTCCTCTATTATTTTGCCTACAGGCGAGTGCTTGGATATTTAGAGAATTAAATTATCATTTCTTTCAAAGCAGACCAGTGCCAAAATTCACATAATTCTTTGTGGTTACTCGCTTACAAAGAAACCAGTCTATTTCGGTCTTGTACGTGTAATAAGTTTTAGCCAGTTTTTATGTTGTGATGTCACAACAGTGTTACTACATATTCTAAATTTTTACAAAAATGGATCCATGACAATAATAAATGCCGTTCTAAATGACACATTCAGGTAGTTAGACAAGAAAAAGCTGAATTAGCCAGTTGCCCAATGCTTCGAATTCCGAACTAGTGAAATTTTAACACTTTAAAAGCAAAAATGTAAGTAAATATTAACGACTTGCTTCAAATTTGAGCAGAATAATTCAAAAAAACTTATTTGCAATTCTCGTGGTTTTTATTATGAGTTTTCTTTGTTCCAACTGCTTGCGAAAGCTAAGAAGTCGATATTCTGATTAATCTTTTCATGCTGATTTTCTACTTTTTTCACGTGCAGTTGGGGCGTTAACGACCAGCCAGGTGGTTGGGGTGATCGTGGTCAGGCGCTGATCAAGAAAGGAGCTTGTGGAATAGGAACTTACGTCGTGCAACCAGATCTCGGAACCTCCGGAGGAAACTGAACATGCCGACTGCAAATGTTACTGGAATTAACAACTTACATCATAATAAATGTAATGAGAGACTATGTGGGACGCTCGCGCCTATTTGCTATGTTCTTTGCTAAATTACTTTCTTTCGTTGCTATTACGCAAAAAGTGTTGGACTTCTCTAAAGAGCAAGTTACATGTACTATGCAAAGAAGAGAAATTTCTCTCCGAGAACTAGTTGTTTTAATTTATTGCGAAATTATAAAGGGTGTTCACTTTGTAAATAAAAGTTGATATATAATATTGGCTATAAGAAATTTCAAAACATGACGCATTATAATTATATTGTCGGAAATAAAAAAAACTTTTATTGAATTTTACGGATGTGTTGTTTATTCAAAATTGTCCATCGCTTAAAAAATGCACTCAGCTCAATTTCGCCATTCATATTCTGAAATTAATTCGTGCAACGAATGTTAGCATTGTTGTGCAACTTTTCTCAACTGTAACAACAACAACATAAGCTGTAAAAGTTGCAGAACAATATATTATATATAGGTATATATTGCCGTTTATGTGCATATACACGTACCGAAGTTTAAACTACAATAAAGCAAGTAGCCTACAAAGTTGAAATTTCACATTACACAGTACATTGCGAAGGTTACAACTTTATAGCTTTAGCAGTTTTTAAGTAAAAGCTTTTGCATGTTAAAAAATTAAATGCGAGAACAAGGTCAGCTAATTATCCATGTTGACATATTTATTAAGCGTTCAATACATAACTGCAAAACAATATAGAAATCAACTACTAGTTTACGATGTCCTCATCGCAGCAAACAAAGCACTGAAAATTTGTTGTCAAGGAAAAAAATTAGATTTAATCCTTTGGTCTTGATTAAGGTATCTGGAATTCCCTTAAAGAGAAATTGTACGAATGACACCAGACAAAACGGTTTGATGAGAGGAAAGATCAAAAATTTTTAATTCTGGATCAAATTTCTGGCAAAACAAAGTATCTATATTTGCAAAGACACGTATTAATTAATGTACACATATAGTATGTTCATATGTAGTACTGTATGTATGCACGTATGTATTAATGTAGTACTTAATATAATCACAATGTCATTAAGCGAATGTTATATTTATGTGCAAGACCTTTATTGAGTTCCTTCACGGATTAGCGTCACGTCTGTCTGGCATCCTCTGTCGACTTCCTGTGCACGTAATGCCCATAATTAACTGAGGGTCATTAAATCTAATATAGAACTGGTAATTAGCACGCCAAAATGTAATTAATACGCGCAAAAAGACAATAATTCGTCTTACACTCAAGCAAAACGTACCGTAAAGCAAGCATGAAAAAGTGTTGTATTTAGTCGCAGTAAGATAGAATTAATTAAAAATCTAAAAGCTAAGTAAATGAAAAGAAACGTATTTATAAATCATATTCTGTATATTTAAAATGCTGGTAAGACACATCCAGGTATTGCATTGGACACTACTCACACTAGTAAGCGTAAAACGTATAAGGTATTCGTATTGCGTTTATTTATTATGTACTGACCTATCCAATATTTCGGTAAATAGAAGAACTGAATTTTCCTCGATGATTACGAGGATGAACCAGTTTCATATCATTTAAAAAGTACGGTTTCATCATTTTATTTCAATTCCGATAATGTTTTACCCCTTTCATGCGCGTAATTCATATACGCATCTAACGCTTAAATACGTCTAAAATACGATCGCCGTTCGTTTGCGGGACTTTCTCAGTTTTAATTAAAGCTCGCCAGAAGCTGCTTATGGCTCGTAGCAGCTTCGCACTCTTGGTCAATATAGGTGTTGTAATCCATTAACATGACTTCCTACCTAGATTCCCATTAATGTGTCTTGCCGCGGAAACATCAATAGAAGTTTTATATAAAGTGCTTCGTAGAACACGTGCAAGAAAGTCGAGGAGCAAGGCTATCATGGCTGCAACGTTGGATTACAATCAACGTGGATGTATTCAGTAAAGATTTTACCTGTACTGAAGAGCAGACATGCGCCAGGTATTAAAGTAAGAGACAATGCACGTTGCTGAGAACATTTGTACAGCGATGAAAGCTAAATAACGCAACAGAATCTTGCAATATGCAAGACGTTAGCATCAAGCTAACCCAGGCATTGTGTTTATTTGTTATTATTGCTAATTTATCAGCGCTCAGCTTCGAAAAGGAAAGCATAAAGAAAGTGAAAAGGTCTCTTGTAAAATTTCACCAGAAGACGCGAAATTTACAGGAAAATTGCGGCGCCTCGTCTGACGAAATTCCGGATCACGACAACCATGAACACTCCCGGCACCCGAGATTTGCTTCCCGGACTAGACGGCACAATGCAAAGCTCGGATCAGCTGCATATTTCACAGGGGAGGACGACAGTCTAGAATTGTTATGGCGAGATATTCGATCAGAAGAAATACCACGTGAAACTTTTACTGTAGAATTATGGATTAAACCTGAAGGAGGACAGAAAGATCCTGCAATTATAATAGGTAATATTATAATTTTAATTATTTCAACGCTTTCCTTTAAAGAGGCACCAGTTTATAGTGGTTCACGTTTCGTATCAGGTCCAGTATAAACACTAAATTTAAAACACTATCCTCTTTCGTTTCTGCTCTCCTTACTAGTGCACATTGTGATGCAGCACCGGTTATAAGCTTCGAAGCCCGCCTATGCACCGTGCAGTTACCTCTAGGCAGCAAAGTTTTTTGTACGATTGGTAATGATAGGTAGGCACACCAAAAGAAAAACAGGTGACCAAGTTTGGTCAGTGATTTTGTTTTCATTTGTAGTTAAGTTATATTTTATGTAGGAGGCGACGTAGGCTTTATGGTGGATGGATGGATGGATGGACGGACGGACGGACGGACGGACGGACGGACGGACGGACGGACGGACGGACAGATAGAAAGATAGATAGGTAGGTAGATAGATAGATAGATACATAGATAGGTAGGTAGGTGGTAGGTAGGTAGGTAGGTAGGTAGGTAGGTAGGTAGGTAGGTAGGTAGGTAGGTAGGTAGGTAGGTAGGTAGGTAGGTAGGTAGGTAGGCAGGCAGGCAGGCAGGCAGATAGATAGATAGATAGATAGATAGATAGATAGATAGATAGATAGATAGATAGATAGATAGATAGATAGATAGATAGATAGATAGATAGATAGATAGATAGATAGATAGATAGATAGATAGATAGATAGATAGATAGATAGATAGGATAGATAGATAGATAGATAGATAGATAGATAGATAGATAGATAGATAGATAGATAGATAGATAGATAGATAGATAGATAGATAGATAGATAGATAGATAGATAGATAGAGAGAGAGAGAGAGAGAGAGAGAGAGAGAGAGAGAGAGAGAGAGAGAGAGAGAGACAGAGAGAGAGAAAGAAAGAGAAAGAGATAGTAGATATTGCAAGCACATAAATCTTGCTTGTGGCAATCGTCCTGCAATTTGAATCTATTATGACTATGTGATCATGACTACCAAAGATTTTTATGATACTTGTACGTAGGCAATTTCCTTTCTTTTGCACCCATAGCACAGTCTTCCCATATAATTACAGTCATCGTCACCGTCGTCGTCGCTGTTATCATCGTAGTAGTCGTAATCACCATCACTACTATCATCATCACTATCAATATTATAATTATTAGCATCATAATGTTCGACATCATTATCATCTGATTATTATTGGCATATCTTATTGTTATTGTAATCATCATCCTTATGACGTCATCCTCATCATCACCAATACCATACATATTTTGACAGACTGAATTCTCAAGCTTAACTAGTGGGCTGATAAATCTACGCTATCCATTAACATTTCCCAACAGGTGCCATTAAAGACGCCTTTACTGCTTAAGTTGCCTAAGTTGCAATGAGAATAGAAATGAATGTTCGAGCTACTCGGTTCCTAAAATCCTAGGTTTGGTGAGATGCCTTAACAATTTGTTGGCAAACTTTGCCGAAAAATTAACACAGGTTATAAAACAGGAACTAAATGGAGACGTTAACAAACGAATTTTCTAGTTCTAAGTGAAGCTTGATTAAAGCGAACTGGCACTCAGGCAAGTTGGAAGCCACAACTATGCCAGTCTCATCGAGACTTAAGTAATGAAAGCTAATTCTAAAGAAAATAAGAACCGAGCAAAGCCGAGTCTCGAATTTCAACGTCACACGTACGAAATACTGTCATCTTCAAGCCAAACCTAAAACTATGAAGGTTAAGTGCAGCAACTCGTAAGTCATAATTACCAACCTCAAGACAGGACTGACATCCTAATGATTGTTTCAAAAAAGTGAAAAGGCACAAATGTCAACCTTAAGTTCAGTCTCAGGTCAAGAAGACCAAGTCCTACGTGGAAAATCACTTTAAGTAAAGGCGAAGCGTCCGTTTCAGTGACAATACGCTACTTTTTCACTACAGGAAATATTGTACTCATCCATTTAATCAGGCATATAATTTTCTCTTGTAATATTCCCCAAGATTCCAATCAGACAAATTTTCCACAATTAATAAATTAACTGCGGAAGACAGGGTTCGTGCTAAATAGAAACTAAATCACCGAGAAAATACTTGTAATAAATTTAATTTGAACAAAAATAGTTTGGTTATAAAGTAAGATTTATGTGCCATAAATATCAATTCATTCTCAGCATTTATTCGTTTCCGCCGACGTTGTGCATGAAGAGAGAGCATTTGCTTGTCGTGTTCATGTTATGAATCACTGCGCCATGTAAACGTTGAGTGTATTAGCCAGCGTTTCCTATTTGAACTAGCCGAGGAAAGGTTTTTTCTTTGGGCTCGTTTCACTTCTTTTCTTCTACTTGATCGATTATACGTCCGTTGCAGAAGCTCCAATCAATGCTGACAGAACGTACAGTTCTTAGAAAAGCCTGCTGACCAAAAAACAAACAAAAACTATTTTTCGGAAATTTGGTTAAAAAGTGAACTACTATTATTTTTAAAATACAAAATAGGTGGTATTATCTACAGGTAAAGACACGGAAAACAATGGATTTTTTACACTAGATTTACAAAACTCCAAAGAAATGTAAGACTAAAAAAATACTATCGTTTTTTTCATTTTTCAGCTAGGAGCAACTTGTAGTTAAAGGCGTTAAGTTGTAGCGCCTTTTTATACATTACGAAGGATAATTCGTCAAGATGAGATCACTTATTCATTTGCTGATTAAACTCAGCGTTGCTTAACTTCCATTACTAAACACTCATCGTAACTATTCGGCTGTCTTGTCATTGAACAACAAGTATTGATGACTAGAAGAGTTTTATTTGTCTGCACAGTATAATCTACGTAGTAAGCGTTAAGCTTCTATTAGATCTGGAAATAAACAATGACGATTTCTTGTAACCGCTCGAGAATGTTTCATATTTTATATCATGAAGTGTTTAGTACTGTTTACAGTGCCTGGGCATACTAAACTTACTGTTTAATGAGCTGTAGGTGTACGCCTTTAAAAAGCTGAAATAAAAACTGACTTTAACAATAAATCTATCTTTTTATTCTCTTATAGGTCTCATAAACAAATGTGCTAATTCAAAACAACTCTGGGCTTTAGGAATTCAAACGGTGGGTCTGGACGGAACAAAAGACTCGCGCATATTTTTTAGCGTCTCAGATCAAAGAACTAGAAGCAATGACCTAATTTTTGCAAATAAGAAATACCAAGTGAATCGCTGGACTCACGTTGCAGCTACCTATGATGGTAGCTTGATGAAGCTTTATGTGGATAAGGTAATGGTGGCTTCATCAGATAATCAACATGGAGCCCTGTTTGATGGCGACATTAATGTCAACTGCCTGGTCGTGTCACTCGGCAGTGACTTTGAAGGTAGCTCAAGTTACAGAGGTAGCATGGAGGAACTTAAAATATGGAAACTTGCTTTGGAACATGAAGACGTGCTTCAATTGTCACAAACACGAATTGCGGCAAAAAGTTTAGATGTGGACAATATTTTCATTTATGAATCCTTCGACTATTTGAGAAAATTCTGGTCTCCTATTGACGAAGAGTTTCCTGTAACACAACCTTCCGATTTATTTAGCAAATCCTCTAACGAAGACTTTGTCCCACCTAAGTGTGGACGAACCGTTTGCGATAATCCGGACATTATCCGCAGTTACTCTGCCAATCCGGAACTTAGATTAATGAAAACTGTCCGGTACCGTGTAGTAAATGTTGCTAACAGTGACGGCAGTAACCCGCAAGTAACAAAAGAACAGATACGGTTACAGCACAAAAAGCTAAATAATGTTTTTCGAGAATATAATATTTTGTGGCAACTTGAAGAGCACGTGGTAAACAATTCTACGATCAGAAATAAGGTTATTTTATTTACGTGTGATCAAAGCCAGATAGGAAATGGCGTATGCGAGCCGGAATGTGATCAGGATGTCACCGGACACGACGGTGGTGATTGTGAAACTGAACGGTCAACAGTATGTCAAAGTCATTTAGTTGACAATAATGAGTGCAATCCTGAGTGTAATACGGTCTCTTCTAATTGGGACGGGGGTGACTGCTGCAAAGAAGCCAGCTCCATCACTTGCTCTGATCCTAATTCACCATACAGGTGCTGCATGATAATAACTATTAATATTACAGTGATTTTTAGATTTAATTGTTTAGTAATTTTTGTACGTGTAGTAGTACTAATTGGTTACAGTCGTTTTAATTGTTAATTAGGAAGTATCAGTTGAATCATGGTCCTTGAAGCAAGGCTGGCAGTACGACACGGTACGAAAAAAATATCGTACTTCGTATCTCTAAAAAATACCGTACTGTAATTTCGCACCGTACTTTTAAGCATTTTTTTCGTACCGTACTGTACCGTACTGCCAGACTTGCTTTGAAGCAAGTAATGAGAGTGCTGTTGATATCCTCATCGCCATTCAGAAATTAATGCAGGAAATATTGATTCTCAATATTTTATTTTAAATCGATTTATTAACCAAAGTATTTTAATTGATTATGTATTTACACTGTTACAGGTCCTATATAAGCCTGTCAGAGTATAAGACGGCTATAAACCTTGACGGAGAATCGCAGTTAAATATTTATTTTGCTTCTGTTGATTATTATGATTTCGCTGACGTAACCGGGATAGCCACTTTTCCTTGGGACAAAGAGATTTATTCAGTCTTAGGTAAACTGCACCTATGTTGTTTTCATAACTTATAAAATACACTTTTATAATCGCTTTAGTCCACTTAAAAATAAACGAACTTCATACATAACTTATTGTAGTACATTCTTCTATTTGATAATGCTGCTTTCAAGCTCTTTTTGCTGTTTTTATACAGTACTACACAAACAGCGATAAACAATTTTTGATGCATCTTTAATTATTTTCAAGTTTTATGTAGCTACTTTTGTGTTTGCCATCTTGAATTCAATATGGCGACATTTATGTCATTTTTAGATCATCATCTTGAATTCTGTGAGACCCTTGACCAATAATTCGAGTCACTGAAATCGTTGTACGTATTGAACAGTCTTTGTGAGTGCTTAACTACTTTTCTTTTAAAGGTGGAATAGTTTTGCAACCTGAACGATATGGTCAACCTGGACACTTGCACAACATGATTCATGAAATAGGACATTCTCTTGGACTTTGGCACGTGTTCCATGGAGTGTCTGAACTCAGCTGCACTGATCCCTGTTGGGAATTTGAGGCTTCTTTGGAAACGGGTGATTTGTGCGAGGATACCAATCCGACCATCAAAGCTGAAAATAGTAGCTGCTCCGATCCAGCTAAATACGAATCCATATGTGGAATGGAGCAATTTTATAACACTCCATTTAGGAATTATATGGGATATGAAGGTAACAAATGAACATCATATAATTTTAAAACTGTGCATTGTATCTGTATGTACTAGGCATGTGAGCTTTACCTAAAGCAGAATGTTGATGCAGAATTAGTTTTGCGGGTGAGATTTCTTCACTTAACAAAAAGATCAGCAACACTAAAGAATATGGTTCCTATCATTGTCATCATTGCAAGTTTGCAGCATTTCAAAACTGCATCTGGTATTTAGATCTTGAATAAACACAGGCACCACAATGTGAATCGTAATTATTTTTTACAATATATGACGTTTCAATCTTCTTAATCGTTATCAAACGCACCTGTATTCATAAACCAAAGGTAAACTAGATTTTGAAAAGGTTTTAACTGCAATACAATATATATAAAACATGTATATACACGTACGTACATAATGGCTACAATGAAAAGTAATGAAAATTCTGCTAAAAACATCATATACCAAACCACAACAACTAACAAAAAACCTGCTACATTTACCACATTCCGCTTATTTTGCCACAAGATTTTTCAAACAACGCTGTGACATGTACATCTCTCTTAAATTGATCATCAAACTTTGGACCAACTCCCAACATTGCCAATACTGAATCATATGCGGTTTGACATTTTTCACAGTTGTTGTTGTTTGGTACATGATGCTTATGGTAGAATATTCATAACTGTTCAGTGTAGCCTATATACATAATTGTTTATCGTACCGCAGTTAATACTTTTTTAAAATATAGTTTACCTTTGGTTCAGAAATACAAGTGCATTTCTGATCAAGATAATGAACAAGAAGATCGAAACATCATGTGTCTCAATAAAATAATTGTGATTTACATCTGGCATTGCCGAATACAACAATCTGGAAAGCAAAGATGTGCGCAAAGTGTAGTGATCGCATTCAAGTTTTTGTTTCAATGGTTAATATAAATTACAGCGAAAAGTGTGGAAGATAACAGCATCTTTCCTGAAATTATAGTTCCAAACCTAATACTGGATAGCGCCTATCCTCAAAACAGATTTTTTACTAAACTTATGAAATTAAAGAAATAGCGAATGCGCAGGCAGTATTTTTTGGTTCTTTTGGAATTTATAAGAAGGTTTTATAACACTTTTATTACAATAAAAGGTTTCAAAAACCGTAATACAGAACAAAAAAAGACGGCATCTTGTCAAAGTAGCTGGCTATTTTTATCAATTGCAGAAACAATTTCATTTTCAAAAACTATAAAAAATACACAAGTTATATAGCATACATGTGCGACCGGATACTTTATTCGAATAAAGTAATATCTATTATAAAATTACACTGTTAAAAGCCACAATATTATTATAATTATATCACTTATTGCAGATGAAGATTGCACAAATGAGTTCACACCACAGCAAGTTGCTCGAATGCACTGCTACCTTGATCTCAAGTACCAAACTTGGCAGCAAGAAAAGAGACCATCTCCTATACCCTTAGCACCCTTTATAACAACTGCAACAGATAATTCAGTGTGGATATCCTGGATATCACCCATGGGGAAAGGAGCAATGCAGACTAACACTATTTGCAATGATTGCATGTTATTTGGAAGTTTAAAACAATACGCATCTTCTGCAGTGGCGCACGGGCAAGGTTTTGATCAATACTCAGGACTATTTTCACCTATACAAGCAACAGGTATGGTTATTGCTGGTAAACAGTTCCCTGTAACAAGACAACAAAAATATAAAATAATAAACAAAAGCAAGACACTCTTCATTTTGCTAAAAAGAAAACACAAATATGGATTACCAAAATTTGTACAGTATATTAATTTAATTTGTTTGTAACTGTATGGTATATGAACATTTTCGAACAGTATTTCTTAAATTACCGTATGATCCTGATATAAATCTTCAGTGTTATGATAAAATATTGACGATTAAGTAGAAGCCTCACGTTTTCACTATTTGATTCTCTAAGGTCCACCAGACTCTCAATCATGTGATGTGGATACTAGAGCCTGGTTGGCATACCCTCAGTCTTGTGAGGCTGGATGCTCTCTAGAACTGGAATATGCCATTCCAGTGGTTCCGGTTTCAATCTCTGTTTGGGTGGTTCACGGAGCAGCTTTTGTTGACAGTATCCAACTGGTTTATGAAGATTCGGAGACGTATGACATTGGACCACTTTCTATGTTCTGCGATATGCCGTTCACAGCAACGTTGTCAGGTGTCAACAAAAAAGTTCACAAGGTTGAGTATTACATAAATCAGGTTTTATTGCCTAACGTTCAAAATCCGAAATATGTTACTAACGATTAGTACAGTGTCTACACATTGTCAGGTGTTGCGAGAATCATGCATTTTAACGTTAAATTATGCAAGAGCGGTTAAGAAATCTTATAAGGAGCTTTTTAATAGATGCCATAAATGACGTCGTAATTAAAAAAAATTGATAGTGATAGATAAAACCGTTATAACGACTGGCGGATAATTAAGCCGTTTACTCTGCTGCATTGCCATCATATTTAAAAACATTATATATAGCAGGGAAATAAATTTTTCAAAATGTAGAAAACAACACGTTAGTTTTGTGAAAGAGCCACATTCTGCTCGTTATAAATATGTCGCCTAAAACACAAGGGTTTTAGGAAATAAAACTGCTCTTTTTTAACTGCAGTTAGATTTTCAAGATTTTCACTGAAATAGTTGTTTTAAATTTTGGTTTTATGGAAAATTTTTGCAACTTCTATCCAAACTGTTCTATTCTAAATTAAGAGCTCTATTACACATGTTTGGGATGTTTGGGTTTGTCTTGTATAATTGGATTCAACAAAAATAGCCTTGATGTTCTTGTTGGGGGATGACCTTTTGAAAAAAATGCCTAAGGTTATGTGAATTTGCAATGGAAAGCCATGTACGCGCACGGAAAGCCATGTACACGCACGGAAAGCCATGTACACGCACGAAAAGCCATGTACACGCACGGAAAGCCATGTACACGCACGGAAAGCCATGTACACGCACGAAAAGCCATGTACACGCACGGAAAGCCATGTACACGCACAGAAAGCCATGTACACGCACAGAAAGCCATGTACAGGCTCAGATCCGCATTTTATTGCCAAACCTGTTTTTTGTGCGGATGGACAAGTTCATTTTCATCATGGAGGACGAACAAATTATACACGCTATACAAATTAAACCAGCTATATATGACAAAAGAAATCCGAAATATAGTCACAGAGATTTTACAAGGCAACTATGGGTCGAAGTAGCCTTTGCTGTTAATACTGAAGGTAGAATGTACACATGTATATCTAGTTTTTGTTGTTAACTTAATGTATCTGTAAATTTAGGCCTGATTTTGTGTTTCTATTGTGCATGCATTTTTTACTTGTACTACATACTTACCGTCTGTGCGGAGCGCGGCCTAATTTTGTTAAATATATATTCGTATTCTTTTTATAACAGGGCTCTGCATGTCCAATGACAAAAATATATGTAATAGGCAATAAATGCCACATCACAACCATTTAAAATTAATAAAATAGTCATTTCATATTAATCCATAAGCACACTTAACTGAGATCGTAATTTGGAGTTAATGAAGCCAATTAGTTGGCACAGTATTTAACTTTCATCGTCTGAATGATCGTATTGATGATTACGTATTACATTATTTAATTTATTATCTTTCTACACTGTAACGTGTGAAGTAATTTTTCCAGGTTTTAATCACAGTGTTTAGCAGCATAACGAGTATAGACGCTGTTCAGCTGACATCAAGGCCAGGTCACCACGCATGCGCAGACTGCACACAGCTCAAATATAGAGTCATTAGAGAACCTGAGCTACCAATGTTCGTTAACACAGAAGACACTACTTTCGTGGATTAGTAAGTAATCTATTTTAGATGGAAGCACTAGCACTTTTCAAACAACTGCGATGAGTTTAAAAACGCTTCAGAGCCTGAATTTTACTGAGATAGCAATGAAATGCGAGCGAGCTTGGGTGCAAACGTAAATTATCTATTAATTTTAGGGGCTTCCGCGACGATTTTCTGCTTAAAGAACACAAATTCAAAAACGCAAAAGTAGAATAACATTTTTTCTCGTTTTACTACAACAGCAGTGACAACTTTTGCTGTCATCCTACACTCAGCCTGACAAAACCGACATCTTTTATTAAAAAAGTTTTTGTTTGACGTCTCTCTGACTTTATTAAATATTCGGTAATGAGACAGCAGACGTAACGCTGACAATTATTGTCACGAGAAACATGGCGACAAAATGAAAACCAACAGACAAGTTTATGTAAGTAGAAAAAACCTATAAGCATTAACTTTAGTCCCTAAATTTCAGTGATGTTCTTCCTGGCATCTCTTATGAATATAGAGTTGTTGCAATCAGCGGGATTAAACAGAGTTCTGTGTCTCCAAGTCTAACGTATATACATGGAGAAACATACTGCGGAGATGGAGAAATTGATAGGTGCGATTTAAAAAAAATATATTAGTTGTATCGTTGTGTCTATATACATAATAGTATTAGTCGTAGGAGCAGCCTCTGACATGCTAAACAATATAAAATCTCCCAAAACAACTGTTTTTAACAAACAAACTACATTTTACCACTGATAAGGAACCACCTGAATTAATGAGGGCACACTGCTAAATGAAAAAAGAATGCAGCAGTCTTTAAATTACGCAGTGTCCAAAGCATTCTGGAAATTGGCATCTGATTCATCTGTGCAGAATCTGTTTTAATGAGGCGCAGTTTTCCACTTCAGTTTTGTAAAAGAAGATTCTAAAATAATTTGTTTAACACAGCTTGCCACAGCGTTATGATTGCACAATTTATATTCTTATGTTTGTAGCTTGAAAGTCAGAAGGAAATTCATTATCACCACGGGAGATCAATTAATGCGTAATTTTCGATTGTCTCTGTAGGGTGTATCCAATCTTTCTGAGCTCAGAAACGTGTTAATTACGTTTCAACAGAACCTGAAAAAAGAAAATACATCATCAGTCCCGAGCAAATACAATAATGATGGCGACAGACGAAAAACGAACATACGAATTAGCGAAAAGATTATTCTCCTTTTCGTTCATAGTACATATCTTTTCATTGCATAAGAAGAATGAGCTAAAGCTACACTAATCACCAATCTCACCACCAAATTAGCCAAAAATGAATGTCATCGTCTCTTGGATTCAGATGTTAATGAATTTTCCATACAAGAGGTCTGAAAGCCCGTAATTTTAAATGGCATAAACTTTCATAGATTAAATTTATTCAAAAGTTCTTTTGCAAACCGTTTTTGCAAATACACTGTACTTGCAATTCACTGTCAGTTGAACTTGTCAATGCTATTGATCTTTGAGGTTTCACTTTGTTGTTCACCAATTTTAATTTACTAGATTTACAATAGTTTCCCAGAAAGCGCTGTATCTGGGTGAATTTTCCAAATTTGTGAAACATGTCAGTATGTAAATACCTGTCTCTTTTTAGAATGAATAACAAATAAACAGACAAATAAATAAATAAATAATGATTATGCGCAGAATATTTGCATGAACGTTCACCATGGCTATTATCAGTTTACTATGAAAAATGTCATTAGGCAATGCACTGGCAGTCATTGCAATGTGCGTTTTTCTATTTTACAGAGACCGTGAAGAAGAATGTGACGATGGTAACACCAAAGACGGCGATGGTTGTTCCACAAGGTGTAAATTAGAAAAATTCTTCCGCTGTAGAGGTACAAAATATTTGAAGTGGATTACTACTTTAACAGACATTTGTTTGCTGGTGCGTCGTTAGGTTTATTTAACAGGCTGGCTGGCAAATGAGCCCTTAAGTCACCCAGCAAGTAAGTCAATCAAGCAGATGGTAAATAATGTGACGGCACGTATTTATTACCTTCATTCATTTCGTCAGGCGTTCCCGTTTTCCTCATCTCCTATTGCCAGACTGGTTATTGTGAAACTGGTTAGACAATTTTGGCCACGATTTCGTCACTTAACTTCAGGCTTGAACACAGCACTATTATCGTTGATTTCGATTCAGTGTGACAGACCTTCCATCTGTGTCAACGGTCAACAGACATCAAATTGATGTGTTGACGTATATGAACCTTTGGATCGAAACAGGACATCAACACAACTTTACAGCACGTGTTTCAGGCGGTTTGCTTAGTTTATCATCTCGCATAGCCAGCTGCTCATGTAATCATCATTTGCATATTTTGTGCGTGCATTTCTAAAACAGCCGTATTTCTTAAACTGCGACATCTAATATGAACTATGCCTTTAGTTACGTGTACGAGAGTTTTTTTGTCCTTGTTGGTGTCTGATTCATCAGAAGAGTGAATTTAGCTCATGTTAAACGTAACAGCAACAGTCCTTAGACCTTCACTTCATGAAAGCGGACCGCTTGAGCAGTAATCAAACTGCTTATTTTCCATTTTTCTTCGTTTTGCAGTTTTCCCCGGCTGGCAGAGGTCAATCAGTCAGCCAGTCAGTCGGTATATATAAATTCCTACTGTTTGAGCTTCGTTTTAATATATTTCTTCATTGCACAGGTGAACCTAGCTACTGCTACCTCCATGACGGCGATGGTTTTTGCGAGGATTTTGAAAGGCAGTCCAGCGTGAAAGACTGCGGTTATTATACACCATCCGGTTTCAGTGACCAGTGGGCAACGACAGCTGAAGCCAACTCAGAATATGAACGCTCAGAATGTCCGGCAGATGTTGTAACAGGGCCAGCTCATCCACACCAGGTAACCGTTTTAAAACATTCACCATTTCTTTTTTTCTTGAATTATTTAATGTTTTGCTAATTTACTTCGTTTGAATTAGTATTTCTTACATTCATGATTGTTCTATCTTTTTAAGTTTTGGACAACTTAAAACGACTATCCAATTTTGTTTTTTCTTACCATGGACTAACTGTAAAATTCTAACAACAATAATGCCATTATGGATAGTAAACTATTCATATGAACATTTTTGTCATGCAGAATGATAAGTAAAGTGATGCCATAAAAAACAATTTTACAGAGTTGTGGCAAAGTTGATTACTCATCATCATGGATGCCATGTGGCTTCAAGGATGCCAATCAGAATAACAGCAGCAATTACTGGCTTAAGGTAAATTGTGATGAACAACACGATAAGGCTGTCAATATGTCCGCTGGGAGAAAGTAGTTCGGCGAAAGTGGTATTGTGAAATCTAGGTAGAGGCAATGCTAAAGGGCAGTGGCATTGCATATATCGAGAGAATTGAAAAGTGAAAACGTTTCGATACAGTAATGTAGGTGTCACATGATTATTTTTGTCAGAGTTTTCTTTTTACATCTTACAAAGTCCGTAAGATGAAACCAGAAGAATTCTTTTCGATTTTTTTTTGTCAGTGAAGCAAAATCTTTGAGTTCCCTCGCAAAGTGTAGCATTTCCAGGCAAAGTTTTGCATTCTTTGCAAGATTTTACGTTTTCTAGCAAATTTTTTGCGTTCCTTCGCAACCTTTTTGTGTTCTCTCGTAAAGCGTTTTGGTTTTCTCGGAAAAGGTCTTAGGCAATTGTAAGTTCTGGAAACGATAACGAAATGGCTTAAATCAAATTCAATTACGCGAGACGTGCACAAATTTTACCCACAGTTGTATAAGCTTCAGATTTTCATATTCTATAAACTGTCTATTTATATCATTACAATAATTCTACACATACGTATAGGCCTTACGTTCCGCTTAATGTCACGCTTAATTTACATTTAACAATGCATGGGCAGAGTTATTCAAACTAATGAAACTCATACGTTTAAGGTATTGAGATAGCACTTTTTCTACTTATAATTCAGACAGAGTAAATTTCGGAGTCTAGTACTCGTATATGTACGGAATATCTAGTAAAAATTGATAGATCGTATCGTTTCTAGATTTCACAGTACGAGGCTGCAATCTAATGTCGTCTTGTGAGCTCCGTATGTTTCCTACATTCAGATAAACACACGGCGTGAGCCACTAAAGACTATAGCAGAGCAGGCAAATGGCTGTGAGGCAGCTGACAAATGTGACAGTTGCCCACGTGCATTTTAAAACAGCCTACTATTTACTTAAGCTAGATTAAACTATTCCCTTATATCCAATTTTGAGTGATTCTGAATTTTATAGGAATTTGTAGTGGTTCGGAAAATGGACTGAGAATAATATATGCTATTGTTAAAATTGACAACATTATGACATCCAAAAGAAACTTACTGAAAGCGTGAATGTTTCCCGCACAAACTTAAGTGTGGCAAATTTATAGGCTCTGCCAGTGTATTTGCGTAATTCTTTTTATTTCTAATGTAATATCGCCATTTGATGTTACGATTTGTGGAAAATTATTGAACTAGTTCGCTACTAACGACAATTACAGGTTGGCTTTGAAAGAGCTGTTGTCGCTGTCGCTGTTGTTCTGCATCTGTCTGCCGACGGCATCACGGTAGACAGCTCTAAAACGAGGAGAGTACTCATCTCACTAATCGACTCAGAAGGGGAAAAGCACGCACTGAGAGATGAAAGGGTGTCACTAACATGCAGGAATAATCCACTCACAATACATGTTATTCAGGTATGTGGGCAGTTCAACTCCAGATAATGAAGGCTGAAAAAGCAAAATCGATTTAATAGTATTGGGGGCAGGAAATACCAAGTAGTAACATAACTACTGCCTTACTTGAAGTTACAGCACGAATTACTGTTCTTTGCAAGGTGTTTGGAAACTGCACTTCGAATCCACGAAAGCACAAACAAGCACGTTTTCCTCTTGTCGTGTCCAAAACACAGCATGTCGTTCGCTTAGACTGCAGGTCATGGACTCGAAATTGTCGATTGAGTAACATAACATGTACTATGTCAAAGAAATATAAATGACAAGCTCAGTAAAACGTAAAAACAGTGAGTGAAAAGAAGAAATGAAGAACTACTACAAAGCCAGTGGTGTTCTGTGTGTTGCTATAGTTTAGTTCAAATGTAAATTTCAGATGACAAATACTTTTGTAACTCTTCAATTCGTAAAAGCCAGTATGAACAGTTGGCAGTGCTATGGTTTGTAAAGCATCATAAGAGGAGAAGAATGCCACACTCCAGTGAGCGGTTCAATTAACTGCCAGATAATACTTTTTCAGACGAGGAAAGAAAACTTTATCTCGGTAATTTGTTTATAAAAGATTTTCTCTTGTCTATAAGTACGATCAAAAGTGAATCTGCACCAGATTCAACCAAGGCAATGCTTCTGTCAATCTCCCATCTGCCTTTATTATGACTGCTTTAGTTTAAAAACTATATGGCCTGTAAACTCAAAAATGCACAATTTTTAGGATCTCACTATGCCATTCTTTGAAACAAAAGAAGTATTGATGGAATTTGATTCGCCACATGTTGCCATATCTGGAATACGACTTCGATCTTCCAAATTTCTTGATCCGGTAACACTAGCATCATGTCCCCACGGCGCCCTCTATGACCCCCGGTTACAGAAGTGTGTGCAGTATGACTGTAAAGTGCCCGAGTGTTCACCACTTACCGTGCACAACGCAAATGTTACATGCGATGGCCAATCAGAAGGAGATTTTTGCACAGTTCGATGTCAGAAGGTATCGTGACTGTTTGTTTTTTATCTGAAAGGGTCATTTTATTTTTAATAATGAACTTGTGGTTAATATTCAAGCAATGGAAAATTTCAAGTAACTGCTACCCAACTTACTGATGTACATTACAAAACAAATCATTCTACTAAAGTCCCTCAGTGACTGGAATAGATGGCTTACTGATTGACGTGTATAACATACTTTTAATAATCTGTTTTTCTTAGGGATTCTACAGCAACATGGGCAATGAAGAGGATATTGTACAGTGTTTGGGCAGTTCATGGAGTCCCAATATACTATGTAAGGCAGTGATATGTGGCAAACCAGAGATTGCACACGCTGAAACTAATTGCCCCGATGGAGTTACACTTGGCAAAAACTGCACGTATAAATGTGTACCTCCAGCTAGAATGGAAGGTAAATATTTATAATGGCAACCATTGGTGAAGATCCAAAAACCCTTTTACAAGTATGGTGTCGTTTGAGTAAGATACTAAAACAACCTGTCATTTGTGAGTTACCTCTTATGCAGGACATTAAGAAGTTGAAGTTAGAGCTGCAGAAGAGTCGTCACGTCTTTTATATCTGTAAACAAGCGTTGCTTACAACACAGTGAAAATCACTGTATTCCCTAGATGGCTCTGACCCTATTGCTTGTTGCGCAAAGTACCTCAAAGGGCCAGTTTCCTGGCAGAACACCTAGATAAGACTAGATTATTCTTAAAAACCATTAAAGGTCTAAACGCAAATCGAAACGAAATGTTACAGTCAATTTCACAAGACAATCTAAAATACACAAAGAAAGGATGTCAAAAATTCTTAGAGTTTCTATGGAAAAGAAAACTGTTGCAGAAAACCAGTTAGCTGGAAACCCTTTTGAAGAAGTTAAAGTTTATGCAAAACCTTTAGATTTGCAAATAACAAGAAATGAACGTGTTATTGAAACTATTGCTTTCAACTTATTATTAGGGAGAGGTTGTAATGTGTTTAGCAATAGAATCGGTCTGATAGAAACTGATATGTGTAAATGCAATGCAAACAGCCAAACGCCAGAACATATAATTTTTAACTGTCCCCTAATAAAAGACGAACTCAGAAGGAAACTTGAAACTGCACTTCCATCTAGGCAACTTAAGGATATATACAGAATAAGAATTAGAAATGCTATCGATGCGTTTGTAGAAATTGTTAAAAATGCTAAAGAGGAAAATATAGCCGAAAAAACGTGGAGTTTATTTTTAAAAATGTGAAGTCCAATTACTGTCATTTTATAATAATTAGATTGCTACCCGTCAATGAAAATATAAAAGTAAGAGTTATTTCTAAAATTAAGTAAATATAAATTTAAATGTAAATCTAGCTATGTTGCTTGTAGTTGTTGATATGTTTTTGTGTCATCACGAAGTGTTTTACTGTCATCATAGTCACCAGTGATATTAAAAGGGATAATTGTAATTATTTTCTAACTTATTATAATAATGCTCATACTGGTCCCTGCAAATAGAGGGAATTTATGTATAATATGTATGTATTTATGTTAATGTCTATAATAAAATAGATTTATAATAATAATAATAAGGACCAGTAACGTGGGTGAATGACACGGTTTTACCTATCCAAAATTCGGGATTTGTTGGCACATAAGCGTTCATGAGAGGAAGGCAGTGGTCGTATAGCTCGTACAACCAAAAATTTCAGAGCCCATACTCCTAGAAGTTTTTTAATGCCACTTCGACTTCAGAGTCATTGACATTAGAGGTAAGGCATATGGTAGGATTAGTTAAATGGCGATTCTGTATGAGTCTTCACCACAATTTCTATATCGCAGGTGTTGAGAATGAGATATCGTGTTTGGATGATGGTGCTTGGTCTACACCATCAGCCAAGTGCATTGTCAGATGTCAAACACCCCCAGCTCCCAGTAAGGCTGTCATGTCTCGTAAACATGCTTGCCGGGAAGAAAGTTACGATGTTGGAAGCCAATGCAGATTCAAATGCATCAGTGGTTATCACGTGGTCGGGAAAGCTAATAGCAGGTAACATGCATGGCAGTCAAACTCTAGTCACATAATAGTGTGTTATGAGTAACTAATCTTTTGTTTATGGTAATTTATTGTCACCATTAAAGATGGTTCAATAATTTATATGTCTTCGTTGGTCTACAGGTAAGCCGTTACCCATCACACATTAAAGGTCATGCTTTAGCGAGTGTTGGATTTGCCGTTGAAGTCACAATTAATTAGACACACCGTGGAGCACATTTTAATCGATATCTTGTTCACTTGCAACTGAACGTCACACAGTAGATCATTGTTACCAACACAGGCGCGATATGAAAGCCTCTGTTAAAAGAAAACTTGGTGGTTGTTTGTACGTCAGCTATTTGTGCATGATGCTATAGACCGTCTTGTAGGTACAGCTCTGTTTTACGACTTAAAAAGCTAAAACGCTGCGTTTGAGCCCGCCATTTGTGCTTGTCGTTACAAGTCATTTTGCTTGCACGGCTGCTATATAATAACAGAAAAGTTCATTTAATTCTCTGTCATTGAAAACATAACTGTGAACAACACAGTAGGAAAAATGTTTCTATTATTAAAGTTGTGCATAATTTTTTTTTCAGAAGATCATTCAGAATGCATTGTTCTGCTAGAGGCGTATGGACGAGTGAACAATGTGAACGTGTTTACTGTCCTGCGCCACATATAACCTTTACTGGTTTGTATTACTGTTCCAATGACTTTGCAGCAGGTAGTGTATGTACACTGAAGTGTCCTGGGAAACTGGAGGTTAGTATTTTGTGATATACTAAAGGTACTAAAGTTGCAATCCCCTTTTTCCTCAACCTAGAAACAATAAGAGGACGTGATTTTGTTTTGACGTACTTTCAATCGTCGTAAATTTGGCTGTTACATTATTTGCACAAAGCGAGTAACTTTTATTTAAAAAAGATACATATAATCTTCTTAACATTTTTTTCTTGGCGTTGCTTTAGTTACCGAAATCAATAAGATGTGGCTTAAATGGAGAATGGATTGGATCGTTCAATTGTGCAATCTTCGAGAGAACAGCATGTGACCCACCTGAAATGCCATCTGAGATTAGTCTAACTTGTCCCATTAAGCCCACTGTTGGTAAGGCAATCAAAATTAAATCCTGTAACAAGTAACAAAGACAAAATTTGCGCCACGGAGATGCTACGGATGTTCTTACATTACTGATTTGTCAGTGGAGCAGGCCACACTGTTATGTATAGGCCCAATTGTACATTATGTACTAGCAAAGGCCTAGGTGAATAAAATGTAATACATTCGGTCTACCTAGTACACTAAACCAGTTAACTCAATGGTCTAAATTGCCAATTAAACACGATGAATGAATGAATGAATGAATGAATGAATAAACGAACAAATGAATGAATGAGTGAGTGAGTGAAGGAAGGAAGGAAGGAAGAAAGAAAGAAACGGACGAATGAACGAATGAATGGGTGAATGAATAAATAAAGCAACGTTTTTTGTTGCTAGATAGTACTTGTCACTAATTTTTAAAACCGATTTATAAGACATTTTATAAGTTCCTAAAATTATTACATTCATAAAATTTACACACGTTTTTCTCATATTGTGCTCTGTCAATCATGGCCAGTTCTTTCGAACAACTTTAAATTTCAGCAATGACTGTTTTTTGATATTTTTTTAAATTTAATGCCAAACAATTATGATCTAAGAGATAGGTTTACACTTAATACTCGCGTGAAAAAAATCGCTAGAAATTACCTAAGCGCACACGAAAAATGCTCGCGCCGCGGGAGTATTAAACTGACCTTTCGCAAATCTTTATAATGATAATTGTAACATTAAGTTTCAGACAGAATAAGCGATTGATGATGATCGTGAAAAGGTCAAAGGTTAAGTGTATCAGACAAAGAATTTGTGTACACTTACAACACCTCGCAGCCATTGGTATTGTAATACTAACAGTAATAACAACTAGCTAGAGCCTTACATAGTTCATTTTTTCTTGTTTCCAAGCAAGATCCTGCTAGTAAATCACTCTACGCACAGACTAACGCATAGTTATGTAAAGTCTATGTGAAACAATTGAAGTTATTAAACTGACGCAACAGCTGACTTTGCTTTACCCACATGTCACATGACGCTTATTGTTAAAACGCGTTGCTGTGGTACACTTAACCTTTGGCTTACAGCAACTGCGCGTGCGCACAACGAAACTGGGAAAAGACTTATTGCTATGATTACAACTTTACAGGTAAACAGTGCAGTGTGGAATGTATTGATCAAGAGAAAGAGCCACAGATACTCATTGAGAATAGGTTGGAGAAAATCTACAATATCGTGTGCACTGGACAAAAAACATGGGCACCATCTCTTAATCAAGTCATCTGTGCTGACAACTGCGACGAGGTTTGTTTAAATAGCACGGAACTGTTTTATCACAAAATTTTGTCCAATAACTGCGAAATGGAGTAGTTTACTTTAATTACTGAATTTTCGATTCTGTTTTGCTACGCTTCTTCCTCCAAATATTTGTGCATCAAGTAAACAAATAAACACTACGTCGACGCTGTACCGTTGCGGCCAAAACTTCTCATACAGTTAACGTAGGATTAGAAGCATGAAGGAAACTTAAGTATGCTGCCTAATTTTCACGCTGTTGAGGTCTAGCCACTTAAAACCCAAAGCAAGTTTATCCAATTATTTTGTTTTTACGAATTTGTTTATGGGCCTATAAATTTATTAACGTTGTGAACACTTCATAACTTAACGCGTATATTTGATATTCCTTGATGCCCTAAACTTGGCATCCACTACCTCGGCGCCGTAGACCAGAACAAGCTTCTATAAAGCTCTAGGAACATTTTTTTCTAAAAGTGGGTAACATAGACAGTTTTATCAATTTAACTATCCTAAATTCGAAAAAAACTGTTGCCAGCTTGAAGAATTTGCGTAAAAGAGTTAAACACAAAAAAGCATATGGCCCGCTTAAACCAAAAAGAAATTCCCAGAAATTAGTATTACGAAGCGATTATAACATCTTGTTCAGTCCAGAGTAGTTGGTCTTAAACAGCACATTTCTATTTGGCGTACTTTCATTTTAAAAATGGCCTCCACACAAAACGAGATTATGCCGATCATGCAATTATATTAGTTGTTCTACCTAAAGAGTTATTATAAAAAGAAAAAACTAATTGCTTCTATCATTTTGATTGTGTTGAATCTAAAAAAACTGCTGGATTCCAAAACATATGCAAAAAGACTAAAACAGTCCAATAAGCAAAAAACAAAACGACCGCCGGCTCCCCAAAATTTTGTCTTGGAAAATAGTGAAAAAATAGCTCATATCGCCTAAGTTGTGAAGCTTGGCACAATGCATCAAGGTGATTAATTTTGGAAAGGCCCTCCAACATAGCCGCCATTTTCAAAATGAAAACTGTCAATATTATTCTCTTTAGTATTTATTACATGTAGCATCTCTTTTAATACATTGCAATAAAAATACTTTAAATTCACTAAAAATATAGCTCTGACTATTGTTATAAGCCAACGCACAGAATAAAAACACTATTTGTAAATAATTTGTTGAAACTTTTCAAAATTCCACACAAGTTTACTATAGCCTGATGCCAATATTATACCATGAATCTGCTGAATTGACAATATGATGAAAAATCATGTTTATATATCTTATTTCTTAAAGAAACTTTGTTGGTGGCATTTAAAAAATACCATTAATTTATTTAAGAAACACCACACAACGAGTCTGGAATAATAAAACACTTCTCTCTAAAATTTTCATAGAGATTTTTTCAATATGTAAAGTACTTTGCTGCAGCTCTCGCAAGCTTTAGCTCTTTGCCACAAGAAGGCGCAGCAATGTAATAATTCGCCAATGAAAAGTGATTTATATCAAAAAATCCTTGTACGGTGTAATCTCAAAACGTTTATTCTGTTTAATTCTTTTGCTGTGGCCAAATCCTACTGCAGAAATATTAAGGTAGTATTACAGTATTATTACCGTATTAACTATAAAAGTATGATACGCACCTCCTGTAATTAGTGTAAATGTAATTTACCTGCTGTAATTTATACTGTGGTATATAGATTTTGTTTCGTTTTGTAAGTTTCGTTTTTCCCCGAGAGGGGTCGCCAAGAGAATAAATTCTTATTCGTGTAGTTGAATCACTTTAAAATCTTTAGGTAGAATGCGGTAACTTCCATATTTTATTGTGTATGTTAAAATGTACTGAAGGTTGTTTTACCCTTGTCAATTCCTTTAACAAAGTGAAAGATGCTATGCTAAGTGCTTAAATTCAAGTTGCCTATATTTAAATATATACTATTATTAAATATAAATATATATAAATTATAGATGATTATTAAACTGCTTGTGATATTTTAACACTTCTATGATGTCTTTTTTGGAAAATTGCTCGTGACATTTTATAAAAATTTTACTGTCATTATTTTTAGGAATACTGCTTAACCACAATTGTAATCTGCCTTCAAGTAAATAAAGCAATTACCATGGCTGGTGCGGAATCTTAGACGCTGTTTCAAAATTACAAACGATTTTAGCTGTAGTTTTTTTAACACGTAGGAAGCCATTGGAGACGGTTTCTGTGATAGAGGCAACAACCATGCGGCTTGCCAGTGGGATGGAGGTGATTGCTGTGAAGATACAGTGGAAGGAGGTGTAGTCATTCCCATACCTGTTCAATGTGGGAAGAGGTGCTTGTGTTTGGATCCAAGCGCTAGCGAGAATGCTGCTGCCCTCTACAGGTTTCGAAGTGGATTTAAGCACAAAACATTCCGGAAAACATAGATATTAGAAGGAATGAACCGACAAATTGTCGCTCGTCTTGTAACGGATAAAATTGCTGTCACCATCATCATCATCATCATTACCAATATCATCGTCATCATGATCATCGTTATCATTCGTCATCATTGTTGCCGGTTTTATTGTAATTGTTTTGTCAGTATTTGTAGATAAGGAGAAAGCGCTCAAGCTTCTATAGTGGTGTCTCTTGAATTTGCCGCATCGTCACAACAGCTTTGCAACGCGGTTAACTGAAATTCAAAACTATTCTAGAGCTTTACGTTTACAAGCTTGATAACAAAGTCAACCTCCACTAGTTCAGTAAAACTTCGCCTTTTGGAACTAATCCTCCCGATTTAGCATAAAAAGTGCACAGCCGAACAGCATTGGAGTTTGAACGACTGAGTGCGCAAATAATTGTAAAAAACAACTTCAGCAATTCTTGATTTTATGGCGCGTTCAGACGTAGAGACTTCTCTCGCAACGTGTTGCACAAAGAGTGTATTCTCTCTGAGAGTAAAGTTGCAACGTGTGAACGGCTTGGCAACTTCTGTCGCAACTTATTGCCCTCAGCGAGAGTTCAAAGTTAATTTACAATAAGTTGCAAGAAAAGTTGCCAAGCCGTTCACACGTGCAACTTTATTCTCAGAGAGAAGTTGCACTACAAGTTGCGAGAGAAATCTCCACGTCTGAACGCTCCATTAGCAAAATTATGCGAATCCATCGTTGTTCTAGCAAAGGAAAATCTTAATGTCAGTATACAACTAATTAAAAACCCATAATAAAAAAGTCCTTTCAATCCACTGCTGTGAACTACATTCATGTGAGAGAAAAGGAACCAAAAACACGAAAGATCACTAAATTTATGTTCATATTTATATTTTTGAAACGATAACGACATCATTAATCCGCATAATCAACAGCGCAGAAGTTACTGATATTGTTAGTATGTTATTAATATTACTTTGCGCTTTTTCTGCTTTTTCTTTTCCCGCGTATTTTTATGCTTCACTTTCTTCGCTTTATTTAGTATCTCCCGTGTTTTTCTATTCCTAATTACCATCATCATCTTAAAATGTTTTACCTGACTACAAACAAGAAAGCTGACCATGCGCGCACGAAAAAAGTAATGAATAAAAATGCAGGGTCAAGTTTTGCTCAAATAAGCAAGCTTTTATTAAAATTCTATATATTATGAAATTTAAGCTTGCAGCGTCCATTTCTTTAAAACTGCGCCACCAAATTTATCTTCATAATGTGCTCAGAGTCATAGATCATGTATTTAATTTTAGTTGTGTCCTTTCGTTTGAGTACACATTTCTGAATAGCAGGTACCACATTATATTTTAAATTTAACAACTTTACTATGTATTATAATTTAATAACTGATTCGTGTGCCACTTATGAAAAGCCTTCAGCAATTAAGCTGCTTCATGGATTTTTTAACAACAAAAAAAATTAATGCTACCATCATTTATGCGAACAGACCATTCTGTAAATTCTCATTCTATTGTATTGTTTGCCATTGTACCAGAATTAATCATTAGGGCTTGTGTGCCCGTAAAATTACTATAATAAAAAATCTAAAATATTTTAACAGCATATATAGCCCTGCTTGCTTATCTTTTATATCGTTATTTATTTCAATTAAAAATACAGAATTATATTTTTCGTTGATGTTATACGATAATCTTGTGCATAAATAACAACAAAATCCTTATCGTATTTAAATATACTGGCGTTGTTATTTTTAATATCAATTTCAAAAGATCTGTTGGGTTGATTTATATATATCGCATATATTAATATAGACTAATACTTTTTCTTTCTGTAATGATTTTTCTTCGTTAATTTTAAAACTTGCTTAAATACCTGAACCAGCCCAGTTGAACAGACGTTGACTGATCCGTAACCGTGTCCTTATCCGTTGTTTATATCAAAATAATATCCATTCTGAATTGGCCGTGCAAGTCCGATCGAATCAACTCCATATATTGCACCATTTTTGCTCGATCTATGTTAAATTTTGACTTATAGCATAAACATAGCATTAAAAACATAGCATTAAATTAGCATTAAAAAATCAAAAAATGACCAATATGTTCGAATAATATTTTTACTAATACCACAACATGCATACATTTTACACTTTTATATGTACACACATAGCCTGTTTATGGCTATAAACAGCAAGAAACCAGAAGTTATTTATAGTGCTTTATTAATACTGACACGTTGAAAATAGAATTGAAGACAGGAAGTATTAGAAAGTTGTTAATTCGCAACGGGCGATGGGAATAATGTATCATCTAATGTTTCCACACACCTGATAAAAACCTTAAAGCCTATAAAAAATCAACACAACCATTATTTTCTTAAACCTTATTTCAGTATGCACAGTAACTTAAATAAAATTCTAATGGTTGTCATAACCGCCTTCATAAAACATTGTCAAAAATCCAGTGTCACTTTAACAGATAACCAACAAAATAGCAATGTTTCTAGAACATTTTGTCGAAACCTTAAAAGCTTTACAATTGTTAATTTTAACAAATTAGTAACTCAGAGACTCAGACAATAAATGTGCTAAATAGTTTCACATCTGGCTTTTAGGAAATGTCTAAAACTGCTTTGTAATACATAAAATAGTTATGCCAGTGAAATAAAATTAATTTTATTGCTAATACTGTCGAAGTTTTTCTAGTCCAGTAACAACGTTTTTTAAACTCTTATTCTCATTATTTCATCACTGTAAAATTCTCTTGAGTGTACTGTAATGGATAAATTTGATTATCGCATAAGTTATATATTATGGTCAAGCAGCAATGCATAATGTGCCTTGTCTTTCTGCGTATAACTAATAACTTAATTTACTAAAAACTCTTGTTAACTAACTCTGGTTTGCGACCACAGACAGACCAGAATGGCTTCGTCTATAAGGATAAATGCTTTTAACAGACGGCATTGTTTCACCATACCGCCCTGGCGTGACGTCACGCGCTAGTCGCGTGTATCGTCATCGAATCTGTGACTGACGTCATATCCTCTGCAGCTGCACACATGCACGTGCAGTACAGCATTCCACATGCGCCACATCCATGTGGAGATTCTATCCGCTGTCCAATGATGCCAGGTGGAGTTAGACTTGGAGACGACATAGAACACGGCAGCCCAGATAAAACACCTGTAACAGAAAATTAGTTTAAACCGGTAACCGGTTGAAGGTCAGGATACGTTAGCGCCAAATACGACAACAAAATCTGCTACTAAAGCCCAAAATTATTTAGAAATTTAACAATAACGCGATAAAAACAAAGTAATTATTGTCACAATAAAATATTTGTTCTGATGTTTTACTCATTGAAATGCTTTATGAGAAATCGATAGATTAATAAAAACACAAAATAGACAACAAGCGCAAAATCCAACGAAATAAACTCACCCTCCAAAGCAAACTATTTATATGAAAAACTACAACAACTTTGTTGTACTAAACATGCAACTGTTTGTTTTTCTTCATACCGTCCGCACAAGTATTTTTTGTTTTACAAAAGTTACAATTGACGTTTGCAATGTTTTTATAATTTATATGCAAAAAGGCTTTCTATGTGAAATTCGTAACAACTTTTAGTTTTTGATACTTCAAGTTAAAAAATGCTTACAAGCAAAACCTTTCATCGTGAAGCACAAATTACGGCGGCATTACTTGTCAGAATTTTGAAAATTTCTAAAATGCTTGGATAAGTTGATAACGTAGCGATGAGTCGAACTGAAATAACTTATTGATCTGTGTAATTAACTCAATTTTCCGCGCCAGCTGCGTCCAATGCTTCTCAGTGATTTTTGCATGAGGTTCCTATCACAATACCGCAACAAGCCAAGCAGAAAACCTAATACTTGTATTTAGTCTTTTCCTTATTGTAAGATGTCAGGAAGGAAGTGTCAGATAAGTGGTGATGTTATTATGTACAAATTATGTATCATAGTTAATTATGCATGTTACATTAAAGAAAAAAGCCGTAATAATTAAATGGTAATGGTTTGCTAAAGGTGGCTGATTTGCTCGATTGCTGAATTGTAAATAATATTTCTTTTGTGAAATTTGCAAAAACCAATTTTTCCACAGAACAGGAAGCATTTTTGTGAATTGTATACGGTTAAAATAACGTACGATGTTTTCTACTTACGGGAACGGTATTACCGTAACTTGAGCCTGATTTTTTTCTCGGGACGCTACTCTTTTCCAGCGTCCAAAAGTTTTCGAAAGTCCAATAGTCGCCAAAAATTGTGTTCTGTCAGTCCAGGTCGTAACTCATTCGTGCGAAGTTCCAAATAATCTCGCGCGATTCCCTTTTCTGCTAAGTTTGGATTTTTTTAGCGCGAAAATGGTGAGAATGTCCCACAAAATCTGCATGACATATTTGCGACTGCTATAGCAATTTTGTGTAACTTTCTAATTGCACTGAACTTGATTGACAATGTATCGTTTTCGCTATAGTCAAAATCGCTCAATGTAAAAATTAATCGAAATTGTATGATTTATTCACGTTTCACGGTCATAAACTCCGACTTCATTATCAACAATAACTCAATGTAAAACAAACAATGCCCACTATCGATCTCCTTCTTCAATTCTGCCTAGCCAATCACAAAACAAGCATGCTGACACATGACCATTACGTTAAATGCACTCCTAAACTCGCCACAACTACTTATGCGACAAGGCTACAGTTGCACGAATATATTGCGATCATTTCACAACAGTTTTAAGAATTTTCACCGAAAGATGCACGGGACAACAGAGATTCCTCAAAATGTCGCTAAAATACAGAAAAATAGCCGTAAAGTCATCGCAGCATTCTCAGGAGTGTCTCATAGGTCTAATACTATTGTATAGTATTATATAGGGAATTTGTATAGGGAATTACTTAAACTAAATTTTACTCAACAACCTTATTTAGCATAAATTTAAGTACTGTATAACTTACTATTTGGAGATACACTCCTGTGCTGATTCATGTGCTTTCTTGTACCGTTTTGACCTTGCTGATGTTTTTTCTGTCGAGCACGTGAATTTTGAAACCAAACTTGAGTAACTCGTTTGCTAAGTCCAGTTATCTGTGCTATCCTCTCTAGATCCTGACCATCCGGGTTCGAATCGAGAGAAAAGTTTGCTTGCAGGACTTGGAGTTGCTCATCTGTAAACGTTGTCCGCACTCGTTTGGTTTTTGATTTACCAAGTCCGTCACTGCCAGCTTGAGAAAAAACAAAATTTGAAGCAGTTGTAGTAATTCATAAGCTTTGTTTAAAGGTGATAAAAATTCCAATTTAATGTTTGTTAAAACGCGCTAATTTCATTAACAAAAAAGTTTTTACAACAAACGTAAAGTTTAGCTTTATTTATTATTGTTTTAGATCAGTTTACTGAAACAAATTATGCTGAAACCACACGTTACATCAGCATCTGCTAAAAAAAACAAATAATGGCGATTGTTAAATATATATATATAATGCAGTTAAATATATATATTATATATAAATTTATATACATATGTGTGTACATTTATGTATATATGTATGCATGTATGCATGTATGTATGTACGTATGTATGTATGTATGCATGTATGTATGCATGTGTGTGTGTGTGTGTGCGTGCGTGCGTGCGTGCGTGTGTGTGTGTGTGTGTGTGCGTGTGTGTGTGTGTGTGCATGTATGTATGTATGTTCGTATGTATGTATGCATGTATGCATGTATGTATGCTTGTATGCATGTATGTATGCATGTATGCATGTATGCATGTATGTATGCATGTATGCATGTATGTATGTATGTATGTATGTACGTATGTTTGTATACGCATTAAATCTGCGGCAGGTCTGGTTATTGTCAATAATTTCATTTTAATTGTTTCTTTAATAATAATCTCTTTTTTCCTGAATGTCTTCTGCGTTTAAACTGCCTTTGTAATTTGCATGTATCTCAAAGCGTTGTGTATGATCTGTTCGTTCAGGAAGTCGTGTCATTTCGGTTTTATGTAGTTGACAGGTTAGCAAGATCATAAAATAACTCTCGTGCCAAGTTATTGTCTTTTTACTGACGCTCGTTAAGAAAATAATGTCAAAGCCCAACGCATAGCCAACAGTGTATTTGCATTATCGCCATTTTCTAAC